>JANRGW010006183.1:0-24828 GCA_024733675.1 Psilopsiagon aymara
GGCAGCCCCCTGAGCCCGCCCTGCGGGAGGGCAGCCGCTACCGTCCGGAGGCGGCCGGCGCCGCACGGGAGCCTTCGCGGCGCTGGCGGGGCCGGAGGGGCGGGCGGCCTGGACCAGCAGCGGTCCGGCGCGGACCTCCCCTTCTCGCCGCTCCCGCCGGCCCCACCTAGGCGATGGGCTCGCTCCCTGCCCCGCAGACACTGGTACAAGCGGTTGTGCGCGGTGCGGCGGACCGGCGCACCTGGACCTGCCCGGTGCAGTAAAGAGCAGGCGGCACCGGTCCGCAGTGATTTACAAACACCGGATCTGTCCCACTGCCAGGGGCCGGAGGAAAAAGGGTGCATATCGGTTTAATCGCGCATCAGTAACACCTCTGCAGAAATGTTATTAGTCATTTATCAGACATAGGCTCTGTCAGCTGGTACACAAAACGGAGAGTACGCCACAGCCAGCACTATAAACCTTCTCATGTAACGGAGTCATCCCTAAGGCAAATCCCCACTCTGAGCCGACCCAGAGAACCTGCTTTTAATAAAGGATGTCAATCTTAGGCTGCCCTCTTCCAAATACATGCATGGGCAGGATTGAGCCCTACCTAGCAAGGCTTTACCCACTGCCATAGTAACAGGGTTGAGGACTGGAGCCGCAGCACTATGATAGGGTGTGACAAAAAGGTTTTTTACCTGCACCTATTTTGGGAGGACATTTCAGATGCCTGACGGAGCAGAAGTTGCGCTGCTTGCAACAAATAAGTAACATGAAAACGTTCCTTCCAGGTCTCGTTGCATTCTTTGTAATGTGCTCTATTAAAGAGAGCTGAGTCAAAGGCCATTTCAGTACTCGCTCCTGCACTGCCGCTGCATGCTGTGCACCCACCCCCCAACACACACTCACACACACACGAAGGAAAGCAGAAACATCCTGGTGTCTTTGAAAAATTAATCCTGATTTAGGGGAAAGATTAATTTTGGAGGGGGTCAGGTTCTCATCCCCTCTGCACCTGGTGTAATCATTTACAAGTATGTAGCCTTGTAAACCGGTACAAAATACTAGCACCAGGAGCTGGAAAATGTTAAGCTATTTGCACTTATCACGTCCTTTACTCTTTGCAGATGGAGAGCACTAACCAGGTGCAGGGCAGTGGATAACTGGGCTGTATGGGTTTCTGGTTCAGCCAAGGGCTGGTCAGTGCTGCACAGTGAATAGATGGCTGATCTTCCAGGGAAGGGAAGGCAAGATCTGGCAGAGAGGTGAGGCAGTGCATGGAAACAAGAAGTTTAGCGTGCAATGCTGTCTTTGCCTTAAGTTTAAAGTGAGTCTCAGGAGTCCAGTCATTATCCACTGAAAAAGTAGCTTTGTGTGAATTTCCTCCCTGTTACAGCAGCACATAAAGCCCTTGAGACCAAGCAACAGCCACTTTCGGCTGCCCGTAATTATTTGAGGAAGTGAAAGAGGGTGACTCATGGCTCCGAGGGCAGCAGGAGCACAGCTATGGCACTAATGCATGGCCCTGGATTAGAAGGTGGATAGTCACAAGAACGTGTTACTTCACACAGACAGTTACATTACATCACTTGTAAAAATGGATCAAGCGTGTTTTACTAGGCACTATTTCTGCATTTAATACATACAGTGTACAACTCAGCATTCAGCCTCAGCAGGGGCTCTAAAAGCTCTGCAAAGATCTTTGCCATTCACTCCACTTAAAGCCACAGTCCTCACCCCCATGTCTCCTTTTTCATAGAATCACAGACTGGTTTGGGTTGGAAAGGATCTTAAAGCTCATCCAGTTCCAACCCCCTGCCATGGGCAGGGACACCTTCCACTAGACCAGATTGTTCCAAGCCCCATCCAGCCTGGCCTTGAACACTTGAACTCAGCAGCACAAGTCTCATTCAGATGCCAAGGTATTTCACTGGTTGTCCTATATGGATATAAATGGGCAGGTGTGTAACTGCTTGCAAACAAGCACAGATTAAAGTTCATGGGCTCTCTTCTTCAAAAAATAAATGGTTTCTGTCCGAGCCTTACAGTATTTCTGGAGCAATGCCCCAAGAGAGAACAAATAGTACCTAGGCCAAACAACATAGTTTTAGGGTCTGGATTTTGCAGTAGAACTGAACAAGTGCAAACTGCTATAAGAGTTCCTGTTCTCTAAAAAATTAGTGCGGTTACTTATGCGCATGAAGAAATCCTAGCTGTAGGGTTTTTTCCTCATCTAGACTGGCATACTGTTAGTGTAACAGTCAGCTAATGGTGATTTGGGCACCAAACTTGGCAAAACGCCGACTTCCCTGTTGCTGATGCCCTATGCATTCATTGTCTATACTTTTAAAATAAAACTGTTGATTTTGTCAAGGTGCCATGGGTGTCAGTGAGCACTCATGCAACAAACACTCCTAGCTAACAGCTTCAGCTGAGCTGAATATGCATACTGCATCTCCCAGTGCGATTAAAAACAACCCTCACCTTTTACAATGCCTTTTTTGGTTCACCAGTTGTAGGAGTCTCTATGCTAAAACTGAGCTCTTGATCTAACTGCTGGTGTAACTTGCATGGGTATAAATCAGCAGCAGCTCTCTGGTAAACACAGACTCATGTTCAGGATATTAATTTTGAGGAGGGCAGGCTAACAAAGGCACAGGTAGAACTCAGGGAAAAAAGAAAGGGACCATAAAGGAGAAAAGGCACGCACAGGATACTGTGTTCCCAAATAGTTCAGCATCAAATAGCAAAAACTGCTGTAACTTCATTGCTTTAAGACCTCACTTAACCATACAGTTATACAGTAGCAAGGAAACACATCTAAGAATAAAGGACAATATGAAGTCAATGTGCCTTTAGTCTGACTAAGACCTTTCCTAGGTTCGTGCCTGAAACTGTTCCTCTATGACCTGAAATTTAATCTCTTGTGAATTTAATGCCTTAAAAGTAAACTTCTGTGAAATTAATATATAATCAACCCTCCAATATGAGGGGAAACAGGGGTCTGGAAAAAATGAAAGACAGGGTTGGCCTGTTCTTAAGTGTTGTGCTCCTTCATAATTGTCCTGCTCTGTTAAGCTGCAAAGTGCAGAACCAGCTTAGGTACCACTGTGTGTGTAATATGGCTTATTCCCAAAATGGATAAGGCACACAGAAATAATGGAGAATAAACTTTGGGTTTTATTGTTCCTACAGTGTACAGGAATTTTAGTTCATGCTTATGAAGTGATCTTGATAGTGATGTAGATAGTGTTGTGATGGCTCTGCAAGAAGCAATAGTCATTAAAATACAGAAATGATTTCATGAAGAATAAGATGCCAGCGCTTAAATAGGATTGAAGTAACCTAAGTATCCAGTTGCAGGAGTAAAAGACTTCATCTAGGAAGAATGGCAACATCGTACTCCTTAGAACACTGTGGAGGGAGGCCGGAAAGCACTCCCTCACTCGACTCTAAAACTAATGAAGGAAAATAGCTACAAACTACAGAAAAAAGGATGAAAAACCACTTCAGGCCTGGCAGATCATGACTATTAACACATTAGCTTTTCCCAGATTATGCTGAGCCCTGTTTCTGAGCTTGCTGTGCATGTTTGCTTGTTCTCTCCGATCATTGTTTGGATAGAGAAGCTGGAGACTGAAGCAGAAATTTCCAGTGCCTGGGTATATGGAATCTGCCTCCTGGGTAAGTCTCTGTTTGCTTTTATGAGCTTTTGGTATCAGCTACCTGAGAAATATTTCAGTCAGCACCATTTCTCACTTGTTCTTTTTGGTGATTTTCTTTTCCCTGCAAGTGAGTGGAAGCACTTGGTCACAGCTGGCAGGTTCTCTTGCAGTTGCTCTTGCTTGGCGTTTTGCTGCACCTGTGTGAGCACCACTGCCCATGACTGCATGCCAGTTGGAATGGCGGTGCTCAGAAATACTCATGGTACATTTATCAAGGACCAGGTAAAATTTAGCATAGGCAAACAGATTGATTTATAACCAAACGAAAATATTACCTCACATTTGAAAGTACCAGAAAGTTTCTTAATGGTTGGAAAGAAAATACAAGGGAGGCCTTGTACTTTGAAAGTTATTTGGCTATAGAGCTGATGTTTCTATAGGGGAACAGCATCACTTGAAGAATTTGACTAAATTTAGGTTGGAAGCAGAATAACCACCCTGTGAACAATCAGAAAACGGAGCTTAGGAATGATGCACCAGCCTTGTCCCAGATCTGCAAAGGGAGAAAGACAAAACTCAGGAGCTGGGCTGTCCGCTGCAGTGATGATCATATACCTTTGAGATTCTAGCAGATCAAGATGCAAAAGGATAAAATTCGGAGACAAGCTAGCAGACACTCAGACATGGATAGCTGAGACTTTCAAATATGTCAAATAGCCAGCTAATGAACGACATTTCATTTTCCTAATGAAAGATTTTAGTCCTGATGCAGAACAACGTGGAATAAATCAATGTTGTCCTTTCGTATTTACTGTGAAGAGCTCAGCACCTCAGGCCGGTGACAGTATAATCCTCAATTCACATATTGTAAATTTAGAAAACATTGCAATGTGCAACTGATCATACCTAGGATGTTTACACATGCTGTTTGATCCCAAAATACTGCCTTATGTCATTAATGGCTTGTGTCATGCTCCTTTCTAGCTTCAGAAATGGCAAATGTTTACCATTTTAACCACATTAGCCAGTTGCTTAAAGAAAAGCAAAAAGGAATCAAAGAAAGCATAATGGGCAGAGTAAAAAAAAGAATGTTAAATTACTCTTAAGAACAACTATGCTTTAAAAAATATCCTTGATGTTACTTTTGGCTCTTGAGATAACCAAAAAGTGCATGTTAATAACCCAACTTATCTTTCCATGCCTTCACTATTGCATACTTCAAGTTCATATCATGGCGTAAGTGGCCTGTTTCCAGTCATCCTCACTTCTGGTTCTCATCCTTCATGACCCCAGAAGCACAAGAGAATTTACAATAATAACTAATTATTTTTTTTACCCCCACACCCCACCCCACTTTCTAGTGCATGTGTGCTTATATTGGGAACTTCTTCTTCTCATCCCGAAAGCTGTGGATAATAACTACTACTCCTTTACTATTAGTGAATACAAACACAGTTATTACATTTAGTACAGAATTTACGTCATTTTTAATTTTTAAGCATATTAGATTAGAAATAATATGCAGTCCTTAAAAAGCCAAATTTATCAAGCTTTTACATATTAATTCTTCATTTGCATGCAAGTTCTATGGATATATGCGCAGCTAGAGGCAAAGTCAAACCCTAATAGTTTCTTTCCCCAGGGAAAAATGCTAATTTTTTGCTAAACTGGTAAGTACCAATTGATAGAGATGAATGCTACCAGTGCTCAAGGACAAACTGAACATAATTTACAAGGCAAAGTAGGGCTGTTTAAATTTTATATAAAGACAACTGGTCTCTAAAAGGATGCCAAAGGAGCACAGTACCAAACACTGCACAGTCTTATGCAGCTACAACTGATGTTTGGCCATCGTGATTTTATCGTCTTGTAGAGTTGGTCCTTACCAACCAAGCACAATACTAATTTCGTTGTAAAAGTCCCGCACGGATTTTGCTGCAGGTCATTTTAGTATCAAAGCAAACTCCTCTTCGCTTAAAGACAAACTTAGTTATTGACAGTTCTTGTACACTGCTACTGCTGCTGACCAGCATCAGGGACTAATTAAAAGTTCATTTAAATTACAATCCATTTAAATGTCCATTTAAATTATTAATCCATTTAAACGACCATTTAAAGCATCAGGAGTTTGAAACAAGAAAGAAGAGTGGCTAGCTATCAGGAAACCCTTGTACTTCCTTAAGAAGAACAGTCCATGGGAGTTTTGTGCTCGGTGTGCTGTCTCCAACACAAAATCAGTTTTTTTCAATGATTATCTCTATGATGAAAATTTTCTCAGATCCACATATTTGAAACATCTGGCAACCGACGGAGTTATCATACCTAAGCTCTGTTTTGGTGTCCTGAGAGCCTAGCATGTGGTAGGCAATAGGAAAAGATAACCACCACCAAAAGTAACCAGGGATGAGAGACCTATCCCTGTCAGGAAGGCTGGTCTGAACTAAAATGACTGACACATGCTGATCTGCTCTGTGGCAAACAGATCTATTCCTGGGACCTCTCACTTGTGAAAGATGTTCTGCAGGACTGAGTTTTTGACAGGCCACTTGTCCGGGGCCCATCTGCTGGAGCGACCTGCCTAGCTGCTCTGACTGGGGGAAGGTGCAAAACCCGCTCAGCACCAACACCAGAGCTGCACTGCCTCCTGACGGAGCAAGGGAGAGCTCCTTCCCCCTTCCCTGCTGACAAATTGCACAGCTGTGGTGTTACATGTCAGCACTTGCATTGCAGATCTCCAGAGACAAACCAGGAATGTTCTGCATGCCAGACAGTGGCACTGAGCCGTTACATTGAGACAACCTTCTTGAGGGAACCGTGGGCCCTGGGTGAACGACAAGAGTGGGGAATCCACTGACGTGCTGTCCCGCAGCTATGTAATGCGAGGCAGCCTACAGCAGCAAGGCCAGCTCTGCAGTTGAAAGAGATGTCTTGCGAAAGTGTGCTAAATCCATGCAGCATTTGCTGTGCAGATGCTACACTGATTTCAAACAACTCGTGTGGCACTTAGGCAAGGTAGGTGAGACTATATGCCCCTCAAGTCTGAGGTATGCTTTCAACATTTGCGGTGAGCCTGAAGTTATTTGGTGATGTTTTGTTTAGCATCACCTGGAATGCTTCCAGTGGAAAACATGATCTTATTGACCTGGAATCTAAGTTGGCTTCTACTATGTATACATTTGGAGTAAGACTCAACAGGCAGATTCACATTGACAATTAATGCAGAGAAGCAGAGGACTCTGAAGTTACCTGAAATGATCTGCTCACCTGTTGAGGTCATCTTCTAACGTTAGCCTTTTGACTCAGAACCTCCAGTTCTTGTTGCTTGACTGAGCTACCACAGCTGCTAATCTTTCACCAGATCCTTCCCCTTCAGGAAAGCTAAAAGGGCTTTTAAACATTCCATTCATACTCCTACTGGGAATCTGAAGAATATCCACTGGATTGTAGAAATAGATTTTATAAATAGGTATCATAAGGACTGAAAAATGACAAAGCAGTCTCGGGCAATTATGGAGGGAAAAAAGGCCCCAAACATTATTTTATGGAGGCAAAGAAGTAAGCGTTATTATCTGTATTAACAGATTCGTTTGTTGAAACATCTGACATCTAGGATAGGGAAATAGTCACTATTGAAAGATATTTGACTTGAACTCTGGAGGGAGTCTCCTTTGTTACTTCCCAGTTTAGTAGCAAGCTCACCTTTTTCTTTATCAGTATAGAAAGGGCATAGGAAAGAAACAGCAAGGGCAAATAAAAACAAACATGGGTTGAAGAGCAATAACTTATGGTCACAGATAACACAGCAAAAGCTTCACCATCTCAGATAACATTCATGAAAGAAAACCAGTGACACGCTGTAGATGAGGCTACAAGAAGATGGATGTGCAGCTTCTTGGAAGACTTCTCTCACAGCTGGTATGAGTACTTTGCTGTCAAACTAGAAAAGCGTATCATTTGGGAATCTGTAAGAGTTAAGTCCTTTTCCTATGTTGTTATTTGACAGCCTGGGTAATGGAACAGATCACACATCCAAAATCCACATGTGGGGTAAAGTTTTGTACGAAAACTGGAGCAGGAAAAATGTTTCCAGAATGATTTGGAGAGATCAGAGGAGCAGTCTGAAAAACACAGGATTCAGCTGAGTGAGAACAGGTGCTAAGTCCTGTGCTTAGGAAGGGAAAATACTGTCTGGGAAAGTACAGGATGTGGAATGACTAGATGGATAACAGTTGTTCCGAATAGGACGTGGGGAATATTACAGAGGATCAGAGCCAAACATCAATCAAAACCCTACAAAAGAAGAGCCACAAAACCAAAAAAAGGATGATGGAAAGGGTATTGTATAGTTTAGAAAGGAGAAGAGAGAAGGCAAAAAATAACCTTGAAAGAACAATGGAATAGTTTTTGGATACCCAGTGTGAAGAAGATTTAAGAAAGTGGGCTTAAATCAGAGCAAGAGAAGTTCAGATTAAGCCTCCTCATGGCAAATGAGAGTGTGCTGGATTTTGAAGCCTCTGGCACCAGCAGTTGTAAAAATAGGTTGCATAAAATATCTGTCAGGAATGATTTAACCACAGTCCAACTTTCAGGCAGGAGGACAGGTTCGATTGCTCCAAAATGTCCCATTTTCCATTACAGGAGCTAACAGACTCTGGGGTGGCAATGAAATACACAAGATCCCTTGGAAAGCAAGAACTGCAAAAGTTTATATAACTTCTGTAGTTTGCAGGCTCCAGCAATTCTTCACAGTCTTTACAAGTCCATGGTCCAGGAGGTTTCAGAGTGGCCAAAAGTTTATATTAATAAATGGCACAACCACACATCTGAAGAGTGTCTTGAAAATGGGAGACAGTAGGAAAGAGACAGAAGCAGAGATCATACAAACATACAGAATATTTGGATTTGTACCTAGTGAGAAGGTGAATCGTGGGGTGCCTAAGAAATGCATTCCTCTCCCAGACACAGAAGTCATCGCCGGCACAGGCCCTTTACAAAGAGCAAGACTTCATACATGGAATATGCCTTAAATTCAGCTCCATCCAGTAATCCCTGGACCAAAGACTAAGGAAAGCTTAGTTTACCTGGTACTTGTGTGTGATTTACTTAATATTTTAGATAGGCTGTACCTGTTCCAGCAAGAGCCCTGAAGAAACCATGGCTCTATATACAAAACTGTCATGTCAGGATACTCTGCACCTAAAAAAGAATCCTGTCTGAACAGTGTCAGATGCTTTAATCCACTCATAAACCCAGCCCCTTCCCCTCCACTGTTAAAAAAAGACATGTGATGAGAATGTGGCTGGTAATCCTGGGGTGAAAGAAGCGACTTAAACCCGCCCATCAGTCACAGTCCACAAAGCTTTACTTGGACTGCCCTTGGCTGTGGTAACACATCATTACAATCTTCCAAACATTACACACATTTAATGCCTAATGCAACAACACCATATAGTCCATAAACAGATTGAAGCCAAGCCATTGGATTAGTTCAGTCTCAGGATTTAAGGAGAAACAAAACCACCCTTCAGTCAGGGAAAGTCCTTGCCTGAAATCACTTATGGAATTAATTCTGATTTCCAGAAATGTTCAGTTATAAAACTGGAAAACCACACAGTGTTCTCCTTGAACCAAAAAAAGACACAATCTATTTCAGGCACTGAGAGCTCCATTACTTTAATAGCTTTCAAGGAAATTAATTAGGTGGTAGTTACAATAGATAGACTTTTCCATTTTTTTCCTTTAAGTGGGCACCCGCAGGATGAAAATCTATAGCAAAGACAAAACAGCTTTTATAATCATACCTTTCCTCTTCTTTGTTTTCCCCTTTCCACTTGTCTTTTTGTAGAGAACTTGACATTTCACACTTTTTCCCAGTGAGCAGATCAATTGCTGTAGAAATGCAGCCTCAGGCAAACTTGTCAATCAGCTCCTGTTGAACTCTGCCCATGAGAAAGGTAACACTCCTGAAAGAACTGACAGAATGACAGCATTCATCTTCGTTTTTCTCTCGGTCACAATCGTGTCCTTACCCTCTCAGTTTCAAAAGTGACACTAAAACCGTGAGCAGCGGCACGGACGCTACAGGCAATGTCATATGAGAGAAGCAAGGAAAGTTCTCGGGACTCCTGTGATATAAACAAAAGCCAGTGATAAGGACAGGCAGAGGGAAGGTGAGACAGGCACTGATGGAAAAAAATAATCCTGAATAGTTCCAGTTTGATAAGATTATAAATAATTAAAAATAGGTTCTGACTGAAGAGAAAGGTCGGGAAAATTCAAACTCCTCTGCATTTTCAGAGCATGAATTTGAACTGCAGGTTTCCATCTCTCCAAAGATACCCTAATTACCAGCCATCTTCTGAGTTCCTGGGACTGGTCATTTTGGTTTGGTATTGAAGCTACTTTAGCTAAATAAACACACAAAAGACAAAGAAGTGGGAATTCAATTCATATGCCTGTCACTTCTCCCTATGTTTGCCATCTGTTGGAGCTTCGCAAGATCAGAGGTTATTTTGTTTTGGAATGAACATGTAAGTGTAAGCCAACTTCCTTCAGTTCTCAAAATGTTCCCCTACAAGTTGGGTTTTGGGTCAAGCTGAGTGAAAATGGAGTTTGGCCCATGACCAGAAGCAGTTCCTTGGCTGCAATATTTGCTTCCAGCTAACCTTTTCAAAGGTCTGCACCTAAAATGCCTGTCCTTCACTAGGACGTCATTACAGGACAACGTATTATTTGTTCCACACTGTGAAAAACAACTTCCCAGGCTTTGCATCAAGAAATTCAGCAGCTCCATGCTGTGGAGAAGAGATGTGAAGAAGGCAGGAGATAAAACTGCTCTTCTTTCATTTGCTTTTGCAGGGCAAGGAGTAGAAGCAATGTTGGGGGGAAAATAGGTTTGTCAGTACGGAACAAGCATGCAGCCCTCTTAAGTACAAATGGGTGAGTTTGCTCAGCATGGCTTATCTGGTACACCCTATCCGCCTCAGCATCAACAGCAAGCAGACAAGTCAGCCACGAGCTTTCCTAGAAGGCCATAAGTGCAAAAGGCATATTGGATTCGGAGGCAGTGGGAACTACAGCCGCTCATCTTGCACTGGCTGCAGCACACCAAGCTGTAGGCACCTGGTATTCCATCCCAGGGAGCTGGAGCAAGGTAAGGAGATACAACCACTCTTAATCTTTTTCCTACCTGAGGTTCAGTGGAGTCATTACTAGAGGTACATCAGAATTAGGCAATGAGTTCCCTAGAAATCCTGCTTTGCTGGCACAGATCATGATGCTCAAACTGTCTATTAAACATTGCAGGCTGATAGCATATATTTATCCTTCCTCCTCAACTGTATTTTCCAAGAAATCTCTTCTGCTCTGTTATTGATGTAGATAGGAAAAGCCAAAAGCCCCAGTGAACTTCTGATTGATCTTTCATTAACTTAGCTATGTTGGGCTTGCAGCCTGGAAGACAGCATTCGTTAGATATGTTAAAGAGAGCTGGCAGCAGCCTCACTGAGTAGCCTCAGGCAACCCAGGAGAACGTCAGTAATCTTTTACCTAGCAACAAAATCTCTTTAAAGAGGAGATTAAAAATAGTCAGAAATTAGTGGTTCCTTCTCCATCCTCCGAGAACAAAAACTTGGAAAAATTGCAATCTGTGCTGAATTTCCTTAAATTCCAACTTTCTTTTCTGGTAATTCTTATGTCTTAGTTACCAATGCCATGTAAAAAAGTTTTTTCTGAGTCACCTGAACAATCTCCTCTTTTTTTCTCCATAGGACTGAGCTGAGCCATCAGTGACTCAGCTGGTGATGCTCTATACCCAGCCTGTGCTGAGTGGCTTCACCAGAGCTGCTGATGCTCATCCTGTCTTCCCAAACCACAGCTGCTGCTGCTGCTGGTTAAGGCCGCACAAAGCACAGGGACTGTGAGGCCATCTACTGCTGATGGAGCAGCCTCCCTGCTGGGTACTCTGCAGGGTATTTCCAACCAAGGACCCCAGAGCAACGTAAGGATGTGTACATCTATGTTTCTTAAACCTGGTCAGATAGATAAGGCTCCATCCCACAAGACACTCTCCAGCTCCTGTAGCTTGCAGAGCCTTCTTGGCAGCACCAAGACCACTGCTAGAGCTTATGAGAGGTTAGAGCAGCCAGAAGGACCCAGCCCAGTGAGTCTGAGGGTTCAGCACCAGCCAGAAGCCTCCATCACCTCAGGGAAATGGTCTCAGTTACGCGAGTTACAGACAGCTCTGCCATTCTCCAGGCAGTGAGAGCCCTTTTCAAGGGAGCATCCACATGGCTGGATGACAGCACACAGTAAATGATACCGGAAATTGGTTAACTGTGACATATTGTTCCACTGAGGAATCTGCTTCATTATTCCAGTTGGTGGTGAGTTTATACTCTGAAACAGGAGGATTAGTGGACCCGGATATTTTATCCAAGCTAATCTGACTACAGATGCTGTCCTTATTATCCTAAATGCCTAATCCTCATTTTCAAAATGTTTTTCAATTGCCTTGACAGCATCCTACACTGTAAGCACCACAGGTTAAATAGAAATTATTTGTTTTACATTAGCAGCTCACAATCCACTTCTGAAAAGAGCCTGAAAGAGTGAGGCTTTGTGAAGAACCTTTCATGCTCTCCTCACTTTAAGCAATCCCGTTACAACGTCTGGCCCCCATTCTGGATATGGCTCAGGGCAAGTCAAGAAATCTGCAGTAAACCTGGGTACTGAAAGCAAGGGTTCATCTAGAGCTTATTTAAGTCAACAGAAACCTTTCCAATTGACTTCAATTGACTTCTGAGCAGGTTCCTAGTCGTGGGGCGCTGCCCTTGCTGTGACAGCATGCTTTTTATACTGCTCATTTTATTCACCTATCAGATTTCTTCCAGCAATTCTTTCCAAATTAAATTGCCTCAGGGTGTAAGGGAACATTTCAGAGAGATGAGGGACTGAATCCTATTCTCATTGAAAACCACTGTGACTTAGATACCCATCTGTAATTGTGCCATTTTAAACTTTACCCTTAATCAAGCCAGACTTTTGCCTTTCTCCCTTTTTCTCTCTTCTGTGGATGACGTCTGCTGTCTTTTCTGATGCACAATGGGAAGATACCCTAGCACAGTAGACAGCAGACATCGTGGTGAGACTGATGCACAAGAAATCTACCCCACAGTGTACAATCACAGAAAAAGTATTCACTAAAAATGGGTGAAATTGTTCATTAGTTTAGTTGAGATGTGCTCCTCCAGTTTCATCCTCTGATCCCAGTAGTACACAAAAAAAAGCTGGAATGCTACCATGACAAAACAGGCCTATCATGTTCCAGTGGCTTTAATATGGGTCAAAACTTTTAATCAACCAATATTAATTTATTTCAGTATTCCCTGGAGAAACCCAGGGTGATTTTACACAGAGCTCCTTCTAGCTGTTTAAACAAAGAAGAAATGGAAGGACATCCACTGTGATTTATTTTCTCTGCATAGATCAGTGGGGAAATTGGATACGCATGACACACATTCATTTAGTCCTCACTTCCCTTTGATGATTAGGGCTGAATTTTCATTCTGGTGTGTGGGGATTTGTGTGTGTCACTCCAAAAAACAAGTGTCATACATCTAAGTCCAAATGTAGCTTTCTAAGAGTGAAGCTTAGAGACAAAAAACTCCAGTGCACGTGGCCAAAATAGAATATCCTCATTGCATGCAAGCACTATTTATGCTCTGAAGTTAAAGCTTGAGTCTCACAGAGACATGAATTTGTAATTAAGATCCATTCCCTAGCTTTGGTGGAAAAGCAGGATGGAAAGATGTGCAGGCATCAATTTAATTAAATCTATAGCAATTGATTAGCCATATCAAAACATCTGTTACTAGGTCCTAGTCCATACACTACTATGAATAAGTTCAATAATGATGTGTGACCAATTGTTTTATTGTGCGAGCACTGTGGCCTCAGCAGAAGAAGGCTGAAGAGGCATAGCTATTGCTCAAACTGTCTGCAGCGGCATGATAGGACTGTGTAACCAAGGGATGGAATTTAATTCGTTTATAAATACAACCTTTTTACAGACCATGAAAATCAGAAACGGAAGCCACTGTATTTCACAAACAGTCCCTTTACCCTTCAGGACTACCTGACATTCATTAGAAGAACGTAGTTCTCCAAATAAAATCGAATGGAAGGATGAAAAAAAGGCTTTGTAATGGATTATAGAGCTTTGTAATCACTGTTGGCAAACCCAGAGATGATTTGACAGGCTACTACTATGGCGTAATATTTTCCAGTTTTCATGTAGTCCCAATGTCAAGTGATACAAGCAATAAAGCTCTCCTCCCTTCCCCTGTAAGAGTATTCCATACATCACATTGTGAGCAAGCTTTATTTTTGGATTGTGATGAACACCTCACAGGATCAGGCCAGTAGCAAGGCACCAAGCACGTGGCAGTGATACATCACATGGACTCAAAAACAACTGCCTTCCACCGCTGCTGCACGCACTGAAACAACAGCAGAATTAGAAACAGAGCACAATGGTGATGCTGTTTAAAACCCAAAGAAACATATTCTTGACTAAATAACCACACTGCACTCAAATAGTAAACATCTGGAGGGTCTATTTTTAAACTAGATGCATGGCACCCCCTCAGGTCTCAGCACTAGAGTAGGAATTTGATCCCAAGGAATCGATGCGAGTGCTCACAAACACACACACACACTGTGAGAATGGGAAAGACTGACATTGAATGTGTCAAGCTGTACCCTGCAAGAGAGAGGTGGCAACAAGAAGCAACCGCAGCTCTGCTTCGAGGAGGCAGCAGCCTCTGCTTCATCTGCAGATAACCATCCTTGACTGGACTCAGGAGAGGGCGTCAATACACTCACTACCTGAAACACCTCAGTCTTCTGTGTACGTACACATAATATGTAAATCTGGAGAAGAAATAAAAGCAATAGGATTGTGTTTTTGTTGCTTCCAAGGTTCCTGTTTGGCCATTTAAGAAAACAAAGCAATTCTACTCAAAACAATGCTGCAGCTCTGTTTCAGCTGGGAAACTTAAAGTGCTTGAGGAAAATAGGAGAAGAGCAAAGGTTTTCAATAGGCTTTGTTCTGCAGGAGGAGTGAGACAGAGAAAACATTCTTGTTTGTTATTCCTCAGCAGAGTTCAGATTTCTTAATTTCAGGCATAAACCTTTGCAGTGGAAGCTCCAGAGGACCCCCGTGCCAGCAGGAGGCCTGGGCTGCAGTACACTGAGAAAACTAAATCCCATAATCCTCACACAAAATTTCCATGCTGGAGCATTTAATATTGTAATTTCCAGCAAACATGGATAAACCCGTGCTGGAAGGATAACACAAAACAAACCCATTCCCACTGGACAGGCTGTTTGAGCTCTGATTCCACATAGCAGATTACAGAATGCCCTCGGGGAAGCTGTTTTTTCGGTATCTTCACTGAATATTCCAGAAGAATTTGAGGGGAAGCTGTAATACTATCAACATCCTATGCACAAAGGCAAGTGATGGGCAAGCCTTCAAAGTCATGACAACCATATTGTCCAGCTGGAAGTCTTCCCACAGGCTGTCCTCAACCTGTGTTTGCTCTCCCACATCCCAGACCATTTTCCTGACAGGCTAGGCATCAGGTGAGTGATCTTTTCCTCTGTCACCATCCCAGCTCCAAGGGGGTGGTGACAGCTCTTACAAGACAGGATTTGCTACTATAAATGGGGCTCCTTTAAATGAATGCTAAATGACTAGGCTTAAAACTCTCTTGAATGACCCATATGATTTTTCACTAGGGCACAGTCTGGTGCTGTTATAAAGACGTCAATTTTGGGGCACAGAAGGTTAAAACAAGCACAGCACCCAAATCCCAAACGCCATCTCAGATATACTCCAATAGGGATCCCACCAATGCACGTGATTTATGGACCATGGATATTGTTAAAGTCTTACTGTAGAAAACTGTTAACCACCATGAGTTTTATTTGGCTTTAAAAGTGTTTTTTAAGGAGCTTGTCTTTTAGATGGTATAGCATGGTGTGAAAATTTGGAAACAACTTATCCTTTCAAACCAGTTACTGATATACCCTACATAGTTTTAGTTTTGATCTCTTACTCCCTTTCTCCTCAAATTGTACAATTAGATGGGTAAGAAGGCACATTTTGTATGGGTTATTACACTCACAGGGGTTGAAAGCACTTGGCCTACTGCCTGTATCTCACTGCATGCCCAAGGCCTCTGATAATCCTGAAATACACTGTGCATCAAATCTTGTTGCTTCACTAGAGATGTATTTTCTCAGTCTGCCTTCCAAAAATCCTTCAAGGCATCCAGCAGTTGTGTGGTAAGCACTCAAATCAAGTGGAGAAGACCCAGTAAACCAGACTGGAGTAGACTTTATGGGCAAAACTCAGGCATGTTTGCTGATTTTTACTGCAACTGGTTTCCCTCTTTGGGGTTCTCTCCCTAAAAACCTATAACCCAGATCAACGTATAGAAATTACAGAAGAGATGAGCTTCCCATGAACCATCTAGACACTTCCACAGGTTTAGGTGTGCTCCTTCACCTTGTGTCAGTTCCTGATTCTGTAAAAGCATTTCTTTAGATATTCTTAAAGAACTGTTAAAACATTGTCACACCATTTTTTAGGGATCAAACCTGCAAATGATATATAACTTCTATGATAAATATAGTAAAAAATCACTGTTCAGATCCTCACACCAGTGTTAACTTAAACTTGGAAGATTACAACTAAGTACCCTGCAGAATTTAACTCTAAAATGACTGCTACAAAACATTTCTATTGCTTACAAAAGCCACCTGACTGAAAGACGAGACAATCGGAAGGGTCAGCTCATGCAGCAGAGCAAACCCACCATTATAAAAGTTCTTTGGAAATGGGTATGTTTTAGTCATCTCTCAGCCAACTTACAATTAGGTCTCTCATTTCTGAATGAGCACCTGAAGAACTGTCTTTCCCCATTCTGTTCTCAAAAAAGGGTTGTATTTTTCCTATATCCCAAGTTCGCACAGAAAAAACTCAAATTGAACAGAAGTATTTTCAAGGTCTTATGAAAAGAAGCATGTAGGTATTTTTCCAGCTCTCTGTTAGGACAGATTGTTATTTGCATGCCTCATTGAATAGTTTTTAAGTAAAATTATTTGATTTAAGAATTAATTTATTGTAAAGTACTATTAAAAAAATAAGAAAACAATCTCCTGCACTTTTTAGCTCTTAACACATACAGCACAGACAGCAGAATTAACTGATTGCATTCCCCTGAAGATTCAGCTTATGTCTCTATCACAGTTCACAGCTTCAGCTTTTATACCCTTATCCAGGCATAACGCCACTCTCTCCTGTGGTACAGTGACATGAAAGCCGCTGTTAGCATTACAACCCCATGCGACAATTCCCAATAGATTTCAAAATTGAATAAGCCCCTTTCCAGTGATTCTTTGATGTCATCTAATTTTCAGCCAGTTGGTAAAGTCAGAGAGACAGAAGTCTCAAAGTGATTCAAATGTTATGGTTCCAAATTTTGCTCCCCTACAAGGAGCAAACTGTTTTCTGCTTTGGTCTTTGAGGGATTCTTAAGACAGAGGAACTATTACAACAAGGAAGGGAATGTTTGATTTTCGTATCAACTCATGAACCCATCTCTGCTCTTGAAAGGAGATCCCTTATACACTGAGTATACACTGAGAACTGATCAAGAGTTGCCCAAACTTGAAGGCTCATTAACACTTCAAAATTAATAAAATCATCAGGAAAACAAATCATCAGGAAAACAGTTGCATTAAGCTTTTTGTTAGGCACCCCACCACCAAGCCTCCTTTTCCTCACAGTGAGTTTACATGCAGTCTATTCATTTTCCTTTCCTCTAGATCACTCGTAAGAAGTCCCAGTGGAGTTACAAAGAGAGGGGCTTAAGGGTTTTTAAGCTAAATCCCATCAGGAAAAAAATGAGGCTATGCCTGTGCTACCGCCGATGGGAGGGCCAAGGCTCCCTTGTGGCAGATCTACTCATTCTCTACACTGTGGTCCCACAAGTACCTGTGAATGTATGCTTGGTACCATGTGTGAGCGGGTAGCACAGCATCCAACACAGTGCAACTACTTTATGTGCCAAGGCAGACAAGCAGAGGGACTCGCATACCTGTGACCACACCAAGACTAACCTTTTGTTGCAGCATATGCAGGACCTCCTCTCAGAGCAGCAATCTTATCTGTTAATAGACAACCACAGCTGAGTCCAGGCAGTTCTGATCTTTAAAAGAGGCTGGATACTTCTCAAGGGGTGAAAGGAGCTATTTGTACTTGCAGTTATCATCCTTCAGCCTCAACTTCTTCAGCTGCTTCATGTCCAGACAGGGCTGCTTGGACCCACAAGACAAATCTCTGAACATTGCAGCTAAAACAGGTGAAAAACATGCACTTGAAATCAACCAAGTGAAAATAAAAAAGTTAAAAACCAACAACTCCTTGGAGTTTTTGGTTTAATAGTATTGTGCATAGAGTTTGCATAGCGCTACTCATAATTTTACCTTGTTAGAGATAATCCAGATCTAAAATCACAAAAGACTCTTTTCCAGGAATCCTACATGTGCTCTGTCATCAGATGCTGTGTTTTGATTACTTACAACCTGTAGGAGTTTCCCCTTCTTCCTCATTGCTGGTCAACTCCATTAAATCTCATTCCATCATTCCCCCCGCTAGCTCAGCATCCTTTTCTCCAGAGATGTTAATACAAATCTCATGATATTCTGTAGCATCTTGTAGCCCAACATGATGGAGGCATATCACTGCATGGGAATTTTAGATTTCAATTAAAAGGAGGAAGTTCCTGGCTTTCCTGGGTGCACACAACTACTTTGAAGTATGGTTTGCATGCACCTTTAAAGGCCAAAAGGAACACATCAAACAAAAAGAACCTATTGCCCTCTATTTAAAATCAAACAAAGCACTATGATTTCCTTATATTCTCACTTCTCGTTTCTTTTTTATACTTGACTCATCATTTTGTAACAGCACTGGCAATGCTGCAAAAGTCTATTCCCTGCGGAGCTGCCCAGACACTTGCATATCCCGACTGCCAACAGCAGTAAATAAGCCTCTGTCTTACACTTGTGCTGAAGATCTAGCTGCTTGGACAAAAGCTTCCCCAAGTGCCTGCAGAGATCTTTATCACTACAAGCTGTTACATCAAGTCTTTGTATCTATGCACTTAATCCAAAGCCCAATAAGCTCAGTAGAAAAATTCCTATTAACCTCAGAAACCTTTGAATCAAGTTACCAGTACCACCTCGGTTTATAGGGGTAAACCTTCATATCTGTTTGGCTGCTGATACTTATGTATCATGTATTTTAGTTTCAGACAAGGCACAAAATGGAATGAGCAAGACAAATTTACTTGGCTTTCTATTTCTGTTTCGTCAAGGCTTCCATCTGTTTCAGTGATGTCTAAGTGTGTCTGCATTTAGCAGTTTCAGACTTATGTTCAGTTCATTTGATTTCAAGTGTCCTCTCCCATTTTTGGTGCAAAGTATTCTATTTAGGATTTGAAAAACTAGCTGACTCATTAACTTTAGGCCTAAATAAAGTACTCAAGTATTAGCTACATGCATGGAGGAAGTTCCTATTATCGCATTCTTAATGCCACTGTAAATGGATCCCTCCTCCTTGCATGGCATCTCAGACCTGTGAGTGCATAACATACTGGAGAATTACCCTAGGAAATTGAGGGCTGAGCCATCGTGGTCTCAGCAGTGAAGGTCACAAATGCAGGCTCCAGACCTTGACCTTGGCTGACTGCGTGACACTGCCAGCATACCAGGAAAGAGGAGACTGGGGGGAAGGGTCAGCAGACACTGGAAACAGATGGCCTAGTTCATCATCCACCAGAAATAAAGAAAAGAGCTGTTCCAAGCATTATACACACAGCAATGATTGTAAATTCCACAACTGTGGAGACCTGCCAAGCCATTATACACACACCCATACTGCAGCCACTGTGCATAGCTCCTCAAAGGTGAACTCAGGAGAAACTGCAAAGCATAAAGGGTGTTCAGCTCTCAGGAAATTGGTTCATTAAATGATTATCCAAGCCCTGGTGGAATGAAAAGCATGTAGAAGTTAGGGACTGACAGGATATTATGGTTTATTCATAAGCAATGCATTTATGCAATGTATAACTATGTTATCCATAGATGTGACTGTAGATATTATGGACCTAATTACCTTCTTTTGACACCGTGATTTTATTTTGCTCTTAACAGTTTCCCAGTTGGAGCTGCTTGATCGCGTGTCCTGCTAAATAAAGGTCTCTAGTCACCAAGCAGAGTACCTCATAGGATCTAGCAACACTGGTGACGCTGCTTGGGACGGGTGGCATGCAGACCAAACAGGTTTCCCCACACCGTGTTCTTTGGTTTTGCTGAAAAGAGAGTGAAGGAGCATTCTAGATTCTCCCTTGGATTTTTTGGCACCTAGAAATCCACAGAGAGCAAGGAAACCAAGTGGCATCAGTAACACTGTTTGTAGCACAGGCTGAGCGTACCAAGTGGTTTTGTGAGCACAGCTTCCCCACAGACAAAAACAACAGCAGCTATTGAGCTGCTGAATGTCACAACCCAAGTGCCAGAGAGCTTGATCATGGCCTTTGTCCAGTCCCTTTGCTGGAGCCTTTCTACACAGGCCCACATCTACGCTCTACACAACAAAGAATTATTAATACAACTTCCAGAGTCAGCCAGTGTAAAAACCCACATGTAGATCCTAGGGCTCCTAAGGGGTTCCTTAGGAGCTTATGGTATTAATAACGCTGCAAATTCTTGTCACAGATCTCAAACTGCAACCAACTGAGCAGCCCTTCCTTTTATTGCCAGTGACCTCAGACGGACCAAACAGAAGGGACTTGTTCTGTGCAAGTAGCTGCAATAAGCAAACACACTTGACAGTCCAAGTGTCCTTTTCAGACTGCCAGGCTCCATGTTTGTGATTCTGAGTTGCTTTCTTTGCTGGTATGTCAGAGAACCAGCACAACAGACCCTCCTGCTACCTCAGAGCCCCCATGGGCTCCCTCAGTGAACTCACTTGCCTTGAACTCTTACATTGTCAAGAAAAAAACAACACCCTGGATGCCTGGCTGTCCTGGGAACCTCCTCTCTAGTTTTATCATACCAGCTGTATCCATCCATGCTTTCCCCTCGTCTCACTGCACATTCCATAAATCTGCCCAAGTCGCCTCACTCAGCAACTGAAAAGCAAGGAGGAATTAGGCAACAAAGCAGAAGTGTACTGTGTTGAATATAGCTAGCGATCCCCATTCTGAAAGCGAACAGTTTACTCACTCTTTGAAGAGCTACTCTACATTCAGAAAATGCCCAACTCTCCTGAGGGAGGGAAGAATAGGAACTAAAAAGCAGAAAGCAAGCAAGCATTCTCCTGGTTTCCCTACTTACCCCATTGTCCCATCAGACTATTACTTCATGAAAA
Organism: Psilopsiagon aymara; assembly: GCA_024733675.1. Lineage (NCBI taxonomy): Eukaryota > Metazoa > Chordata > Aves > Psittaciformes > Psittacidae > Psilopsiagon > Psilopsiagon aymara. The sequence goes on from JANRGW010006183.1 coordinate 21,157, forward strand.
CCAAGTCCTCCTCCTCCATCCAGTTTGTGATCTCCCTGCCTTCACTTTTACACTGGACACTGAGAGACTATTTAAACAATCTACCTCGAGCACTCAGGTTAAGTGTGATTCTCTTACAGCTTGGACCCTTGATGTCTTATGTAGCAGATGGAGATGTCACCGTCAGGAGACGACTCCAAATGGTCATGAGGGGTTCAGGGAACTCACACTAGTACAACCCCAATTATTTTATCTCTCCCACACCTTTTGAAGGAGTACAACTGTGTGGGTTCCCTTCTCTTATTAACCCTGAAATTTGCAAGAGATCTTTTACAGACTTTACCTAGATACACAGACCATTGTGGATGAAAGCTTTTTCACATAGTGAAACTGCTGAAACTTTTTTCACAAGTACAGTTGTGAACACACCTTTTCATGTGTCCTTATTAAACAAGAGATTTAAACATTGTCATGCTTCCAAACTGTGCACCCATCTACCTAGCTAGACACCCATCAGAGTCCTTCTTTAGCATCAGAGCTGTCTCACAAGCTTCGGCACAATAATCTCTGTGAAGTAAGAGATGAAACAGAGAACCAGGATCCAACACCAACCAAGAAAGATCAGCTTGAACCTTATCCTCGGTCTGTGACACCTCTGATATGGCTCATGGAAAATCCTGCAGGCTAAAAACACTGGGGCACTGACTAAAAAGTGGTTATAGAACTGTCATGCATAAAACAAAGAAGCTTGGCAAAAGACTGTTTTCTTTTGAAAGGGGCTGTAACCATTACAGTGATGAGTTACTCAGTAACTTCAATATAAATAACAACACCGTAACCAATCAAATACCACAAAACATGTTATTTAGTGGCAAATCTACATGCATAGCATTGCAGGCAAGCCAACCAGGAAAAAATGTCAGGACTCCAGAACTGTCCTGGCCCATTTTTTTTTAGCCTCTAAAAATACTTAAGTCTTTAAAAATAGGTATTAGAGACCAGCACCATGCATTCATTGTCACACCTGTGTAAATACCTCCTCCAAATCACAGTGCTTTTAGCATTTAACCATGCAAAACCCACGCTGTTCAGTCCCAATTTGAATAAAACATCGAGTATATCATGAGGGTCAAGTCTTACGTATCTTTATATAGTCTAAATATATTTGTAAGTATTATATGTTATTTAAATAATGTATTAATATATTATACATATATATTCCAAAACTTATAAATCGCCCCAAGCTGTTATGGAAGTTACATAGAGGAAGCCTCACAAAGTTCTAGTTTCTGCAGTATCTGTCAGTCTATAGGTAACCACAAAGCAGTGGGCATGCAATTTATTCTCAAGCAGGCAGTGCTGGGAACTACAGCTGTACTCGAGACATTCCAGATACTCAACATTTACAAGTTTGAATTCTAAAACTAACCAGAAATTCATGTACAAGCTCAGCCTTCCCCCCAGTTTAAGCAAGCGGGTGAAGTCCTGTTCCCTATGCTATGAGGGCCTGCATCCAGCTGGCTAGACGCTGTTTGGGTGATCTGAACACTGAAGGGCATGGATGCATTTTTATAGTTTAAAGTAGAAAAACATTGAGCTCTTCTGGAGAGGCAGAGGCAGATTTTCATTGTGCTCAAAGCTCAGCAGCATCTGACTACAACCTTTAGCAATACCAGCAGCAATTTGATGTTGTACTTCTGACTCAAACAAAACTCTGTCTGGAATGCCTCCTATTTAAAGCATAGTATAAGCAGTTGCTGTATCACTGAGGTCCTGTAGCTCAGCAGGCATCTTACCAACACATCCTTTTGGGCACAGTTGCAGAAATGGATTCTAAATGCTGACTCTACTTGATATAAGTCTGATTTCTAGAATGGTGTGAACTATAAGGCATCAGAACCTGAGAACATGCATATCATTTCTCATCTTTACCTTTCCATGCAAAGGAATGAAGCTATCCCAGATGCAAGCCATGAGTACAGCAAGAAATTACAACTTCTTTGCCCTAGCAAATAGCAGCTTGGAGGTATTTTAGAAGCATACTGTAAGTCTCCCAGAAGTGCAACATGAAGCAGCTGCAGATTCAGTAGCGCTGAAAACTGACGCTGGGCTCAGCCTTGCTACAAAAATTCTTTAGGCTAAATGCATCCTCTTTGAACACAGTTAACACTCAGATCAAACTGCAGCAACAGAGGAATCCAGGACTTCCTGAAGAATTATTCTAATTATACAAAAAACGTTTGTCTAAGACAAAATACAGAGGCAGAAAATGAAAACTAAGATTAAAAAGCTGAACGTGAGGCAATCAAGGCAACAAAACCAAGAGATGCCACCTTGTGGTTACAAAGGTAGTGAATGAAAGACAAACTTTAAATGAGAAAGTAAAAACTACACTAAAAGCAAGGCAGTGTAATTAGAAATATGGACCTCAGCCTAACTGGCTTCTCTCTGCACTGCAGTTGACTTTAAGAGGGAAATGACTCTTATCAGGACCGAGCTGAAAAATGCCTCTGATTTATATAATCCTCAAATCTGTCTGTAATTGCACTAAAATGAAATGTTATGGATTTGCTTTTCCATAAAAATCCACTCTTACAACCCTTTTAGAAAAATAAGAGAGTATTACTGGTGACATGAACTTAAGTGCATGCTTGAAAGATTCAGATTTTGTTACTGGAAATGCTTTTATTGACTACTAGATGGTAGAAGCATCCATTGTGTCTAATGAGGAATGAAAGCAGATGCTGCAAAATAAAGACCTTCCAGGAGTTAAGTTTACCTTTCCCTAGGCACATATTCTAAAGCCATATTTGAAGACTGAGCCTGTAAAATCAGTAGGACTCCATTAAGAGCCAAGAAAATCTTGCCCATCTCCCCCTCTTCTCCTGGTGTAAGCCATTATCTGTTAGAATCTTGTGCTCCAAAAGCAGAGCACCTTCTCCTCAGAACCACTCATATGCCTATGGATAAACACACTCAGAAAGGAGCAGCCGAAAGTATGCCAACCTCAGCAGTCAGAGTAACTCACTCATACCTCCAATTTCAGGAAAAAATTTTAGCAGAAGCAGTTCATTCCCTCTGGTCATCCCTGCCTTGGGAATTAGCATCCCCCAGGCACATAGATTCAGCTGCAAGGAGAGAACAACTTCATTCACTAGAAAGAATTATTGATCATTTCTCATGGAGGGACCAGATTCTTACACTTCTGTGACAATTTTTACAGACTTTTGTTTTTACTTTACTTGCACAATGCAATAAATGTGTGCATAAGGACATTTGAGCCAATTATTAAAATCTGAAAGCCTTCTATAAAACCGAAAGTGTGCTATTCCCATTTACTTACATTTTTGTTCATGTAAAACTATTGACATTTTGTATTTCTCTATTTGTTCAAGATCCTCACAACCACTATAACAGTCTCTGGAATTCCAAAAACCTCATAGAAAAGCTTTTACATTACTCTCAACTTCAGCAATAAACCAGATTTCCTTTTTGCATATAGTCCAGTTTGGCTCCATCTTCTGCCCAAAGATACAAACTACATCTGGTAACATTTACATAAGATTAAAAATCATAGAATCGTAGAACAGTTAGGGTTGGAAAGGACCTTAAGATCATCAGTTCCAACCCCCCTGCCATGGGCAGGGACACCTCACACTAAACCATGCCACCCAAGGCTCTGTCCAACCTGGC
>JANRGW010006186.1:0-10923 GCA_024733675.1 Psilopsiagon aymara
TTAAACTTCATCAGGTTGGCATCAGCCCACCTCACAAGTGTGTCAAGGTCCCTCTGGACGGCATTCCTTCCCTCCAGTGTATCGACCGAACCACCCAGCTTGGTGTCATCGGCAAACTTGCTGAGGGTGTGCTCAATCCCACTGTCCATGCCACCAACAAAGATGTTGAACAAGACCAGTCCCAACACCGATCCCTGAGGGACACCACTTGCTACTGGTCTCCAGTTGGACATTCAGCCGTTGACCGCAACTCTTGGCATGTGGCCATCCAGCCAGTTCTTGCATTGCCTATGTCTATTGAATTCTAGTGATTAATCACAAAATGGAAGAACATCTTGCAGTCTGCTGACATAACACTGCATTCTGACATCCATCTCTGTGCAGAACTCTGCACTGCTGTTAGTGGGAGGTCTACACCCTGAACAATAGCAGGATGTGTGGCTCAGGATGTGAAAAGGTAGCTTTTTACACAACAGAATATAAGAGCTGGAAACCTTCACAGCTGTTTGAAGGTAAGTTTCACTGTGGACTAGCAATTTAGACAAATGCTAGTTCAGTGTAAGTAGTTTTCCAAAATAAACTATTGTTACTAAGAAGGAGAACTTACCTTTAAACACCTGTAAAGGTCCCCAGCCTCTTTCATGCACTGGTCTCCTTTTGGGGACTCCCTTTTCATTAATTATGTCAGCAGACTGGACTTCCTGCTGGGAAGTAGCAGCAAAGGCAAAACTCACCGACACACCAAAATCTTTCAGTAGTATGAAGACAGCACAAGAACAGACATTTCAAAAGCAAGTTTTGAAAAGTTCTGCGTTATAGTGCACTTCATCACTGACAATGACTAAAAATGGCATAGGAATGTTCATGGTTCATGTGTCTTGTTCCCAGAATGTATCAAACATGATAATTTAACCTGAAGAGGGCTTTTTCTAACTATTATTAATAGGTCTCAAGCAAGGTCTCAAGCAAGGTTCTTCCCATCGCTGGCAAAAAAAATCTGCAATAGTTTCCTACAAATATCTTGTGAAAGTAAGTGTGAATCAGAGCATGCCTTTTTCAAGGAAGACACACAGGAAAAAGGATCCTTCTCATTCCCTCCCATTTTTCATTCTGCACTGCCTGCAAAACAAAAGCAAAATGTAGCAGTAACTCAACTCAATAGATAATTGGGTCCCCACAAGTCCAGAAAGTGGGAAGATGCCATTTTTAGGTCATTCTCATAGTAAAGGCACCCCCAGATGATATATATTTACACAAAATTTGTATACAACTTTAAGTTTCTCTCTTTACACACATATTATATTAATTCTGAACTTCTTGATCATTTTCTATATGTCTATATTGATCAGATATTCTATATGATCATTTTCTGCTTGATTCTGTAATAAGCTTTTATAGAGCTACAATACCCTGAGGTCTTTGTCATTACAGAACTTGTGTCATGGACACTGAACGAGACTAAAGCTGCTCTTAAAGATTGGAAAAAACACCCAAACAATTCCACCTCTACCTCCAGATATCCCTGTTCAAATTAACATTTAAAAATAAAAATAAAAATAGGGGGTGAGAGGTGACCAGGACAGACTCAAACCAACACAAAACAGTACTTACATTTTGCAACAAAGATTTGCAATGTGCTTGCCAGTAGCAACTATTGCCAGTTAAAAGACAGGAAATATGCAAAAAAACCTTGCAAAATTGCTGTGTTAGATCCACACTCCCAAAATACGCTGTTTAAGAAACACAGTCTGTGACATGGAAGAACACTGCAAACTAAGGGAAGCACAAAGAATGGATGCGTTAACAGCGGAGCAAATCACAGACCAGTTGAAAAACCAGTACACAGTACAGACACCTGACAACCATGGTTTAGAGGAGTGAAAGAAAAGAGGACAAAGGTTGTTGGCAGGTCCTCATATCTTTAGGAAATACTATTTTACTGAGTTTGGCTGCCTGAATATATTGAAGTATTTCTCACAGTATTCTGATGGATTTATTTCCCTTTTTACCCACAAAATCTTTTGCGCTCTCTATTTTTTCTATTAAGATGTCTCTGTACTTCTTTGGCCTTCTCTTACTTGTTTGCCTCTCATTTTGGTTGCCAAAATAGAAATAAAACCTCCTATTTTATTTTTTTTTCTATCACTTTTTTTGGATACTTTACAGTTTTCAGTAAGTGCTTTGAATCAAGTCTGTAAGTTCATATAATGTGCCAAAAATAGATTAATCGCAAGCCTCTATTGCCACTCTGGCTTTCTGTATCACTTACTACTTAAGGGGTTTACAAGCAATTATAGACTATGTCTTCCAGAGTCGCTTGGAAGGAGCACTTCCTACCTCAATTTAAGGAGAGAAACGGAGCATGGGAGAGGATCAGATCCTGGTCCACAGCATGCTGAACACCCACCTCCATGAACTGCAGAAAGGAGGCTGCTCTGCTGGTAATCTGACCTTGTAGCTAAGTTAGTGAGGTGTTTACAGCTGGACAAGCAGGGGCAGAGGAGCTCGTAGAAGTACACGGAGCGGGGAAGGGGATGTATACAGTAAAGTAGATAGCATGTGGCTAGTCCTCATTACAGGCAGAGAGCAGGGAACAGGCTCTGCAGTGCTTACATGTGGCTGTTGTACAAAAGCTGGACAATATTAAACTTGAACATGAGGGGAGATGAGCGTTGGCCATGAGGGGTGAAGGGCAGTTGTGAGGGAGACCACGAGGGGAAAGGAGGGGCAGTCAGGAGTGGAGATCATGAGGGGAGAGGGAGGGCAGCCATGAGGGGAGATTGTGAGGGAGAGAAGGGGTGGCCATGAGGGGAGATCGTGAGGGACAGAAATGGCAGCCATGAGGGGAGATTGTCAGGGAGAGAATGGGTGACCATGAGGGAAGATCATGAGGGAGAGAAGGGGATGCCACAAGGGGAGATCATGGGGAGAAAGGAGCGGCATCACAAGGGGAGATAATGAGGGGAGATGAGGGATGGCCATGAGGTGTGAGGGGCCATTGTGAGGGCAGATTGTGAGGGAAGAGGAAGGGCAGCCATGAGGGAAGATAGTGAGAGGAGAGGAAGGGTGGTCATGAGGGGTGAAGGGCAACCATGAGGGGAGATTGTGAAGGGTGAAGGGCAGCCATGAGGGGAGATTGTGAAGGGTGAAGGGCAGCCATGAGGGGAGATTGTGAGTGGAGAGGAAGGGCAGCCATGAGGGGAGATCATAGAGGGAGAGGAGGGGCAGCCATGAGGGGAGATAGTGGGGAGAAAGGAAGGGCAGTCATGAGGGGCGATAGGGAGGGGAGATGAGGGATAGCCATGAGGCATGAGGGGAGATTATGAGGGGAGAGAAGGGCAGCCATGAGGGAAGATCGTGAGAGGAGAGGAAGCATGGTCATGAGGGGTAAAGAGCAGCCATGAGGAGAGTGTGTAAGGGGAGGGGAAGGGTGGCCATGACAGGAGATTGTGAGGGGAGATCATGAGGGGAAAGAAGAAGTGGCCATGAGGGGAGATTATGAGGAGAAAGGAGGGGTGGTCATGAGGGGAAATAGTGAGGGGAGATGAGGGAGGGCCATGAGGGGTGAGGGGCCGCTGTGATGGGAGATAGCGAGGGCAGAGGAAGGGTCACCATGAGGGAAAACCACGAGGGGAGATGTGGGGCGGCCATGAGGAGGGATCATGACGGGAGAGCAAAGGGAGACATGGGATGTGAGGTATGGCCATGAGGGGTGAGTGGCATTCATGAGGTGAGATCATGAGGGAGGATTATGAGGGGAGAACAAGGGCAGCTGTGGGGTATGAGGGGTGGCAGCTATACAGTGTGGGCCACTATGGGTGACAGATGAGGGGTGGCTATAAGTGGAGATTATTAGGGGCAGCCATAAAGGGAAATCAGCTTGCCCTTAGTGCCACGGTTTAGTGGTGGGCTTGGCATCCCTGGGGTGAGGGCTGGACTCAGTGATCTTACAGGTCTTTTCCAATCTAGTTGATTCTATGATTCTATTTGCAAACACCTCTGGAGAATACACTCTGAACAGGAACACTAGGTCCAGTCAAGCGAAGTGATAAAGCTATGAAATTCTGCCCACAGGGCTGTGAAGAAATGCCGGAGCATGTGTGAAACTGAGGGTTTACATGACCTCAGCTTAGACTCCTTACAACAATTCTCACTCTTGCACAAAGCTAAGTTGCTATCATTAAGCACAAAGCCATTCCTCCAAGGGCTCAAGTACTCAGGGTTGGACTTGCAACACTTGGATCTCCAAGGGAAAAAAAAACAAAACATACTAGTACAGAAAAACTGGAATGCTTCAGACATTTCTTCTGACAACAGTTCAGATTCTTCATACAGCTGTCATTCTCCTTATTATAACTACAATAAAATGAATTCACTCTACAGAGACAGTTAACATGCTGCAGGCATTCTAAATGCCTAGCCTTCCTCAACTCTAACTATGAACCACCTAACCTAAGCAGAGCTACCTGGGTGCTCCCTTCTATTCACTTGAGAAGTATCAGCTATTCTGGTGGGACTCTGAACGTAGAGAGGTCTCTGCGAACTGCCTCGTAAGATCAAGACCTATAAACTTACAAAGTTTTCTCTTTTTTGAACAGCCAAACAAGGAAGAGCATTACCTTTTCTGCTACTACTGCACAAGAGGAAAAGGGGAAAAAAAACCCACCCAAAAAATAACAAATCCTGGGCTCAGCAAGTTATATGACAGTTGAGAAGGGCAGCAAGATGAAGCAGAAACTCAACATCAGTAACACAAATCCCAGAAGCAGAACAAAAAAAATACGCTAGTGATGAACAGCACAGGATATTGTCTCACCCCACAAGTCTAGGGATGCTGTGGCCAGCATGTTTGATTGTGTGTGGGAGCCAAAGCTTCAACAAAGAAAAACAAGTCTAGGAGAAGAATCAATATTAACTGAGGAAAAGAACAATAAAATGTTTCAAGAGAAATGATAAGTTGAAAGAGAAAAAACATCTTAAAAAAAAATTTGTTGTGAGAAGCAGAACAGAAAGTGCGCTGGGTTTTCTTTTACTCTCAGGTCTACAAAAGAGTAACAAATACACAGTGTTACCTTCTCTATATATACAATATTCCCCTCAAACAGTAAAAAGCTGGAAGAACAACTTGTCACCTGAAAACAATACTGCTTTAAGAAACAACAATAACGAAACCAGTATCAGTGTGAGCTGAAAGTATATGCAAATACAAAGCAGATGTAACAGACTGCTCCAAGACGCTTAAAAGCAAGAAGCTGCATGAGGCAAAGCACAGGAAGATATATACCCTGGGATATTGGTCTCTTCCTTTGCTGAAAGGTTTCTGTTCTCCTTACTCTGAATTTCATTCTAAAAATTATATGACAGAGAGAGTGACTTCATCTGTCCTTTTACAAGGAACATTCAGATTAATGAGGAAGCTTTTAAACATTACACATAGTTTGGAGGTGCTGACAAAAACTCAACACATGTACAAAGGCTGCCAAATTACACGGGCATCTATAAATCAGAGCACTTACACTGAGGGTCAGCTACTGAAAAGCAAACACTTGCCTCAGGCATGTGCGCCACTTGAACTCTGAGATGACACTTTCTCACTGGCACAGGGCAGATCTCAGAACTGACCCTCATGGTTTCAAAACAGCATAAAGCATGGACAAGAATATGTTCATGCCTGTATACGTACGTCATAAGACAGCAAATATGCTTTGAGCATATAAGGACAAAAGCTACTGCTTGTCTTTGTTGTGTTGCTATCTCCTCCACTATAAGACATTAACTCCAGCCTTCTCAGTACTGCACATACACTACACAATTTTGTTCATAAGTTTCTCATGCTACACACTAGAGTGAGATAAAACTATTTTTCTTGCTACTCTGACTAGAAGGATGCTCCAAAATATCACTGCCCCAGTTGTCCTGATTATCTTTGCAGCCCTTCTCTGAAGCTAGCTGGACTTACCTATTTTGAATAGAAGGATCAGAAACGTTGATGATTTCACAATGCATAGCTGACTTGAATATATTATGGTTGATGAAAGCTAGGATTACTTTTAAGGTTTTTCATAGAGAAGGTGGCTAGAAATCATACGGGGGTTACATGCAATGGGATTCTCAGGAGCCTCTCAGCTCAAGAAGAAATTTCTGCTTAATTGTGGTGCCTTTCAATATACCATGGGTGGTTAGCCACGAAGAATGACTCTGTCATTCTTGATTGTCATCCTGAATCATTCTCTCATCAAGAAGTGCCATCATCACACTCCTGCTTTTCAGGTCAAGATCACTCATGAAAACATGAAGGCAATCACTGCTGTGACAAAGGACATCCTTGATGAGTTTCACAACTTGTATTGTTCCTTTTGCTACCTCTGAGACTATGACAAGAAGCAGTACTGAGTGGAGAACAGAATCGGGCTGGCATGAAGCTCATTAATCCTAGACAACATTCCCCTAAACCAAGAGGAACTGACATACACAGGACAGGACACTGCCAACTAGGTTTTGCTTTCTCCTTCAAAATTATATTCACATGGGACAGGTTATAACGGGTGAAGTGCCATATCAAACAGCAAAATACATGCTATGCTGAGGTAGAAATCAAGTCTAACAAGTCATTAACCTACTACTAAGGGAAAATGACATGAGAGCTGAGAGAAATCCCTTAAATTGGTCTGGAAACACTTCTGGCAAGGGACCAAAGATTTCATATTTGAAATTTTATATGAGGGAAGACTGGAAGCATAGCTAGAAGGCAGAGAACACTCCACCCAATGTCTTTCCTCAAAACGAGAAAGCAACAACTAATAGGAACGTGTGGAGAACCATTTGCAATCAACCGGAGCGAGGAGTGATGGAGAGTACAGAGCAAGCATGATGCTCTGCTCAGTTAAAACTGCTTTCAAAAAACAAGTAACTTCAAAAATGTGAGTATTACACCAGCTTTAAGCTTAGAATCTTACATTGAAGTGTAGAAACTTGCTCCTAGGGTTTGGAGGCAAGGAAATCTGACTGTTTTGAATGTCTCACAGTTTTGATAATTACACCGGGTGGTTAATGGCTTTTCTGCATAGTAACAAAAAAAAAAAAGCTATGGAAGCCTCTTCTTGCAGCAAAGTTCTCACCTGTGACAAGAGTTTAATAGCTACAGGACTGGTTACAAATGAAAAATACTTCTAATTAAGTCAATATATTTTCAAGGAGTAATAAAGGATCTAATCAAGCATTTATGTAAGAAGCTAAAATTGATAAAAAGCCTTACAAATATCAGACTTCTGGATTATTAATCCATCACCCGTTACAAGTACAGTATAGTCCATAATTTTACACATGGAAATATGTAATAAACTCAGTAGTTCCTTTTGCACTGCTAACTACAAAAATACAGTTTCACAATGGAACTTGAACTCAGGTTTTCCTGAGGAGATTTTTATTTTCTTAAAGCTACTAGACATATTTTTTTTTTTGGAACATGAGAATGATAAATATTCAAGTACAGTACTTGCAATGAGGTTTAAACTTTGAGGAATGAAAGAGGGTAGATTTAGATTAGATATTAGGAAAAAAAATTATTCACTAAGAGAGCAGTGAGACACTGGCACAGGTTTCCCAGAGATGCTGTGGATGCCCACATCCTTGGCACTGTTCAAGGTCAGGTTGGATGGGGCTTCGAGCAACCTGGTCAAGTGGAATGTGTCCCTGCTGTGGCAGGGGGCTGGAACTAGATGCTTTTTAAGGACCCTTCCAACCCAAATCATTCTATGATTCTATGAATATATGTCCATATATCTAAAAGTGACTGACTCACCTGGAATTATTGTGGTGAATGTTGCAAGCTCTTGCCATTAGCACCACAATCATTGGTCGAAAGGCCTTTCCTTTCCCGTCAAAGTAATAATCACACATTTCCTTAAGTTCTGCTGCAGATACAAGTAATTCCTATAAAAAGGAAATTAACATATCAGCATAAAAGTCAAAAAGCCAATCTGTTTAGTGCAAGCAAAACAGTCTGCAAGTATAAGGTTATCGCCTGTGTTACGTTATGGCTCTGTAAGGTATGTAGAAATGCTCCCTTTGCCTCTAGTTTAAGTTTCAGACAGCTGTTCATAAAAAATATTCTTGCAATGACTACACTCCAAAGCAATGGCTACTATTAAAATCAGAATCATCACGACATCCCAGAATAGTCACCAAAATCCCTTACCTTTTTAATATCTTCATAGAGATTCTTCAAATCTTTTCTACCAAGTTGAAAAGGATCTTGGTATTTTTCATTACTAACTGTTTTACTGCAGCTGCACCAGTGGGAGGTACTTGTATGATGAAACCTGGTAACAGTGGTTTTCAAGAGAGTAATAATGTTAAAAGCAAACTTTCCCCAACTCCCCAAACATAAACATTTCAAAGCATTCCCTCCTCCTCCTCAGCCCTTGTGCAAATTTAACCAAATGGCTAAAATATAAGCAGAAGGCATCAAAACACTCTTTTCAGCCAGCTAGTAAGGTACAAGGATGGCACAGGTACATACTGATGACTGTAGGCTTTTAGGAGCTGGTAAAGTGCAGCATTTGACAAACAATAACACCCCCCCTCCACCTTTAATAGATTACACAAGTCTCCTGAGACACTTAAAACTACATTACTCTCAATGTATTCTTTTTGAAAACACTACTGATAGCACAGCATACATTTGTAGATGAAGCCTTCGCTTTCTAGTAGCACAACTATTCTGTTTCTTCCCATTCTTGTATAATCCTGGAAAAAGCATTCCTGACAGAGATTTGAAAATTTTTCTTTGCACACCCAGCTACATTGTAAGTTAAATCAATACTTCCAGGTAGCACAACGACACTGTAAAAGTTCATCAATAAAGGGCGAAAGCCCCACCTGGATGCACTAAGATGTATTAGTCTTAGGCCTGATTCTTTTTTTCTTTAATGGGCCCTGGAGTTTAAAATTATGTCTCTTATTATATTTCCTTTTTCAGAGTGAGCCATATGGGTTTTCTCGGGGCACTTTTCCTCTACCGTTGCTCTCCAGCATGCAGGATTCAGATTCACACTCAGGACCATAGCAGCAGTCTGTACAGAATTATCCAGTACGTACTAGAACAAAAAAACCTTCTTTTCAAGTTTACAGTTCACAGGTGTAACTATATCCGGTTCACCCAATAACTCTTTCCCCATTACACAACTATATGAATCTCCAACTTACCGCCAAAATGTATTACATATTTTTGGAAATGACAATGTTGAATTTCTTTGGGTAAAGTGACAGATCTGCACAAAGAAAAATCAGGGTTAAATTAACCGACAGAAAACATCTGGTTACAAAAAAATTAGTGTCTGTTCATCAACACTGCTCTATTTCTCCATTTTAACTGCCCAGCAGCCAAGGGAGTCTCGTAATCTCCTTCCACATCATGAGACCTAACTGCTAGTATGCACATTAGTTTCTGACTTGAACTGACTCTTTCACTCAGAAGAGCTGGACTTTCTCCCCTCACAGGACCAACCTCGAAGACATTATCAGTTAACTTTCCAGAACTGCTCTAATGTAATCTTGCTTTTGCACTCATGGAAGGTGCAATTTCCAAACTTCCTATCCTGCAGATAAATCTGGACTGCACTAGTTAAGGCACAGAGAAAAGGACAAGAGCTGTGTCTGTAAACTACTACACTAACAGAAGAAGGTGTCCTTGTTTTCTCCTGAAGCAAATTTGATTCAGCTTGCTTCTTATGATAATTTACACCTGCGCATCCTCTCTGCTACCTTGTCAAGAACCTAACCTCCAAACCTAGCAACCTCTCCCTGCAGAGCTCAGGAGCCTGGGGAAAGGCGAAGTCCCAGGTCCAGATTCCAGCAGATAAGCTGAGAAAGGAAATGCAGCTTTTGTGCCACTCCCGGCAGTGCTGCCAGGAAGTACCCAGCCCTGCCCTGGACTACACGCTGACTCAAGGGGCACAGACATGTGGACTCAGCCCAATATCATTGCAATCCACACACTACACCAAACCCTCTCTTCAAAAGCCTGTACAGAAATGCGCAAGGAGACCTAGAACTGGAGAAGGATTACCTCAATTTGCTCCTCGTAGCTCAATGTCTCCTTGTACATGGCCCGAAGCCTCTCTCTCCTTGCACATAGAGACAAAAAGAGCACTACACCCACTCCAGGGCACCCTCCCATCCAAATTGTGTACAGGGTGAAAAAAAAGCCAGGCAAGGAGACAAGTAAAGGAGAGAAAGAGGAAGGAGAGGTACCATAACTTATCATGGGTTTGCAGCTCCCCACTGTCTGACTCCAGTGCCCGAACCTATGGCCAAGGCCTTCATAACCTCGCCCCTCACCATTTTCTGTTGTTAAAAGAACAGGCGATCTCTTCCTATTCCTTCTTCTGTGAGACCACAGGCTCTCTCCTTTACACTGCTGTTTAACAACATGGGACTGGGACATGCACAACTCTAGACACACCACAGCCAGAACACTGTACCGCATGTCGGAACAGCAGCCTGGCCTTGTGAAGGAGGTGTGAAAGAACACAGTAAGAGAACTGCCTCCCCATTACAGCTCACCAAATTAACTTATGCACTAACACACTGAAAACCTCTCACTAAGGAGAACCACTTTCCCTGTTTCCACTTAAGAGAGAGCTCCAAGAAGTTGTTCTCCACAACATCAACCAATCCTGCCCTGAAAACCCTTAAGCCAGTACTTAAACTTGCACCCAAAGTGCTCCTATCCCCTGCGAGGGCCCCGGCCCGGGCTGTGCCCCGCCTGCCCGCTCACCGACGGCCCCCGACCACCGGAACCGCCTCCGGGACTTCTCGCTACCCGAGAGGGAGGGAGGACGTGGGCTTTGACCGCCCGACCCCGCCGCCCGCCCGGCTCCCCCCGCAGCCGCCCCATTCATTCCCGGGTGACCTCCAGGC
>JANRGW010006187.1:0-23032 GCA_024733675.1 Psilopsiagon aymara
GCTCCAGAGGGCAGGGGCTATCTGGGCAAAGAGCGCAGATGCTGGATGGCTTTCTGTAAGCTAACTCCACGGAGGTCTCACCACACACACTCAGTTGTCTCACACACATTCACAGCCAAGTGGGGCTGCAAACCAGACATTTCTTCTGCTACAAAAGGGAGTAGATTGGAGCAGAGGCTGCTGCCCCACATTGCTGACAGCATGCCTGTGTCCTCACCTGGGGCTGTGGGATTTTACCTACAAACCAAATCTGCATGGGGAGCCATGGCCCAGCTGCTCAGACGTGGTTCATTTACTGAAGGGGCTGTAGCACAAAGCACTAGTGCAAAAAGTAATAATGTAAAATGAGAAGTAAGAGGCACTTAAAATGCAACCTTTTCTACTCCCCCTTTCCCTCAAAAAATATAAAGGGAAAGGAGAAGCAACAGAGGGTGAAGAAATGGAAAACCTCCCCCTGACACATGCCAGGGTGGCCGATTGGTGCTTATGTTCATCAGCTGCCATAATGAACCCCAGGAGGGTCCCCAGCTGGCTTCAAGGCAGAGCAGGTTTAGCTGCTGCAGAGCAAAACCCTGTGCTGGTCGAGACAGAGCAGGGACCTAGCCCTTAATTGTGCTCCTGCTCCTGCTCACTCCTCTGCTCTGCTATGCCTGACATCCCTGGTCTCCCTCCTTGCCAAACTGGCATGTGTGCTCTTGCAAATCAAGTTATTTCAACTAAATGACACATCCAATTCTGTTTGGCAACTCGCGTGTGTGTGCTCAGCTCTCCCTTGTCACAGAGCATCCAGCATGTTCTCTTCTTTGGCATGCTGGATTTAAACTCTCGCACTGACCTTTTCAGACATAATTATTCTTGCTTTTCACAGAAGGTCTGAGACTTTTGGACAGATGAATAGATTTGCCCTGATTCCTCTTACACAGAGTAAATATGACCCATAGGAATATCCTTCCAGCTTTCTCTCCTCCACTAATCTTCATGGTTATGAATCACTTCCTGAAGAGGTTCACCTATACCTTCTTCAAACACCACAATAGAAGATTAAGGGTTCATGCACAGACTGTATTGAGTTTCATGCCAGAGACCTGGTCTGGGCTGACTCAAATATTAAAGACCCAAAGTGAGTGTCAAAGGCCATCAAGGCTTCCCTGAGAACATGCTCCCTTCCTATTGTCCAAATGGGTCATTTTATCCAGACTTTTTCCAGGATTATCTAATTCAGCAGTACCCCTCCAATGCCTGTGTCTGTTTTATAAGCAGCAGGGGCTGTAACCAGAGGGAGACTGAGTTAGGCCACTGTAGGTGTGACCTCACCTAAGGCTTCCACCTGGGACAGGTTCCAGTTGCCATCTGAGACTCTCTAGCAAATGCCATGACTGGCTTTCAGGTACCTCTTCAGAGAGAAGTGGTTACCCATTCAGTGCTGCCTTATCTGCCAGACCCATATTGTCATTCAAGAACGTTCAGGAGTCTCCAGTGGCCATAACACACCTCCATCTTCAATGGCCATAGGCACCTCTATCTCAACAACCATAAATATCTCCATCTCCAGCAGCCATGGGCACCTACATCTCCAATGGCCATAGGCATCTCCACCCAAGATCTAATGCATTATCTAGACAGCTACTGACTGGGCTTCACAACCACTCCAGATCTCACTGCAGAGCCCAAGACCCTTCAGTGACCATCGTCTGGCAGGCAGGTCACCAGTTGCAGCAAAACTGCACACAGAAAAATGTGGGGATGAATCCAGACGTTTTAGGACAAAATGAATGAACAAGGCTGGGCAGCACAGGGAACCATGGGACCTTTTTCCTCAAACCTTTTGAGGTTGAGAATAAATGGCTTGGGCTCTTGACCACAACTCTGCCAAAACATAGCATGATTGAAAAGGATGCATTGTTACTGCATTCCTGAAAACCTTAATGTACAGGTTTTGTGCTCTCAGGGTAATTCCTGTTTAAAGTAAGTTCCAGCAAGATTATGTAAATAATTGATATTTTTTTTTCTGTTTCATACTTTCCAGCTTCTCGAAAATAATGAGCAACAATAATAAACACAGAAATAAGCCAAGTTTACTTTTTTCTAGGGCAACAAGCAATTTCAGTTTGTTCTATCTTTTATTGTTAATATTCTTCAGTATTTCATTTTGACAAACTTAAAATGTAAATGTTTTGGAATTGAAAATTGATTTTTTTTTTATTTCAAATAAATTGCTCTGTCTTCTGGAAGATGTTTCACCTCTCACTGTTTAATAAAAGTTGACCAACTTCTTTAATGCCTCACCAAGCTGTTGTTCTCAGCCTGTGGGGCTTTTTTAGAGCAAAAGTTAGACACATGAGCCAGGCACACCTTCATAGCAAAGCCAAGAAACCTGCACAACATATTATTTTACAAAATACGTGTCTATGCCTCACGATTTCTCCTTGCCAGGATTTATTTTACCTAGCAGTATTTTCGTCCTTTGCAGATTCCCTGCTTCTGCCAGGCCTCTGTGTGACAGTCCCACCCTCACCCCTGGGTGCCACTCTTTTGAGTTGCATCCTACAGCAGCTGGAGGCAACTGGGGACATGAGGAAACTGTTGGGTTGCATCCCTGGAGAGCACTGGATTGAGGACGTGACAAAACTCTTCTCAGGCTGCTTCTGCCATCAGGGAAGTGCGAAGTGCCAGAAATCCCATGAGAGCTCCATGCCCAAGAAAAATATTGGAGTTTTGAAGCAAAATTGACATTGAACTGAAGCAAATACCTTTTCATTCAATATTTTAATTGTGAACAGTTGTGCTTTATTATCTGGAAGACTGGGGAATCATGTCTTCACGCTAACAACAAAAAAAAAATATTAAAAGGCAATAGTCTTTCTTCTTTCTCTGAATATCTTGAGTCTCACATGGCTTTGGGCAACTGCTGAAAAATCACAGATGCAGTATTCATAATCACTTGCAGTCAACATACCTGTATGGTTTTCAGCTTATCGCTGCCAGCACAATGGCTCAGTAACACCTCTTGGCTTCATTAAGCCACATGTGGAACCCCTTTTGAGCCACATCCTCCAGGATTATGCTAGTGGGTTAGTGGGGATATGCTGTTTGCTTATATTTAGTAGAAAGAGAGGTATTTCTGCAAGAAGAAGCCCTCTCAGTCACTGCCTAACACCAAAGAGACCTCCTGAGAGACGTATGAACCATGGTTAGCCATGGTAAAGAGATTCATGTGGTGACAGGAGCTTGTGGCAGAAGGGTGAGGTTTGTGACACTGAGCTGACAAAGCTTTCAAGGTCACAAATGAAATACCACTGAAGTACCTGGCCTCATGGTTAGGATTCATTAAGGACTTACAAAATAAACAATAAGCCATGATTCCCTTAGTGCTAAATGCCTGTACTTGCTATCTGCAGAGGGAAACAAATTTCTGCCCCTTGCTGAGCAAATCAGCTCCTTTTTGTGTGCACGTGTGTGGCAGTACTTGCAACTCCCTGAGGGAGGTGGGAATGGAGCCAAAGTAATCATACAGTCACAGAATGGTTTGGGAAGGAAGCAGCCTTAAAGCTCATCCAGTTCCAACCCCCCTGCCACAGGCAACAGACACGTTCCATTAGACCAGGTTGCTTGAAGCCCTGTCCATCCTGGCCTTGAGCACTGCCAGGGATGGGACAGCCACAGCTTCTCTGAGCAACCTGTGCCAGGGCCTCACCACCCTCACAGGGAAGAATTTCTTTCTCATATCTGAGCTGTGTTCTGTACCGTCTGTTTCACTGTTAAAGTATATTTGGGGGGATATTGCTATTTTGCTATTCTTTTTCTAAAATCAGTAGATCTACTCTCTCTTTCCTCTCCATCCCTGTCAACACCAGCTGTAAATCCAGCCTGATGGATTCCATCCCTGATGGCATGGACTGGAAGTTAAAAGCAGACAGGAGGCACTGCTACTGCATCCTGCCACGTGGTGACATCAAAACTGAGTCAATTAGAGAATAATTTGCTAGGAAAGCACGGGTTGCTGCAGGGTGCTCCTTTCAAGGCATTTAAGCCCAAGCTTTCAGTTTTAAGAAGCTGCCAGCCCTTCCCTCTGCTCACCACATTACTCTGTGTGTGCATTTATAGCTGCCCCAGCAGCCAAGGGAGGACTGGAAGCAGTACCCAGCTTTTTCGCATCACCACCAGGAAGAGGAGAAGGAGAAACCAGTCCTGACTGGTTTTGTACAACCAGAGGCCATCAGTGACCAGACACAAAAATGAAGCAGCCACACATGGAACCGGACAAGGGAAAAACCAAACAGTCTCAGCTGGATGTAGGAGTGTCCTTCCTTTCTCATACTACTGCAAAGCAACCAGCAAAGTAAAGCTTATGCTAATGCCAGTGTCACTCAGAAATGAGGTTTGTAACAAAAGGGAAACAAGAGGAACCTGCACAGACATCAAAGCTTCACAAAAGCTGAGGTAGGTAAGCTTTTCTGCTTGGTATTAATAGCCCTTGATTAGCGTTTAATGCAGTGGCACACTGTCTTGGTCTAATAAGGTTGTCTGTCTTGACCTCTTAAATAACAGTTGGATTCTTTTCAGGCCATAGTGAACATTTTCTCCGTGAGATTGGCAGGGTTTGTAACACCAGTAAGAAGACAAACTATTGCAAAACTGAAGCAATAACAGAAAACGTCAAGAGAAGGGAATGAAAAAATGGTTTCTCTCTTTTAAAAATCCCCATAAACAACCCCCATGATCCAAACTGCAGGAAAGGGTATGAAACCTGACAGGAGCTTACAAATTAAAGTGTAAACATGAAATAGCATCTTCGTTATATCAAACAGCTATATAAAAAGCTGTGTAGGTCACTTGCAAACATAGGTCAAAAATCAGAGGAAAAATAAAGCCCATGTAGATATTTTCCTACATTCCCAGTCATGCACATGAAATCAAGATGATTTTTGAGACAATGTCATTTATTCAGACAGCAGCAGTTACCTAACTTCCCATTCTTCACATGAATTTCAAATTACGCCACTATTGTTGCTAATAAAAATGGACTCAGAATCCCAAAGGGGAAGACACCCTTGTTCTAGAGGAATATCAATGCAGCTCCAGCTATTGGCTCACTGCAGTGAGTGTCTGCAGGCAAATAGAGCCTCAGGCTCTGAATAGATTGCAGAAATGGTGGCCAGCATACAGCAAAGACCCAGGTTCCAGCATTGCTGGCTTTCGCGCAATTCACTCTTGGATTAATAAAGAACATTAATTATTCTTATTATTTTACAGATTTATTTTGTAAGGATCATCCTGCTCTTGTTGTCTTGAATGTTTTCTTGCCTGTATTTTCCATGCACAGAAGCAAGTGTTGCAGGTAGGTCCCTGGTACTGATGAAACCCTGAAACGACTTGGCCTTGGGATGTTACTGACTGGCTGCCACAGCACGAGGAGCATGGGATCCATGCACACATTTCTTCAGGAACTCCAAGGGATTCAGCATTTCTGTAGATGCTCGTCTTTCCCTCAATCCTGGAATGGGGACTGCTGCCACTCCTGCAACAAGCAAAATGGTATCAAAGCCCTGTGTTCAGGTACAGGGCAGAGTGTGCCCACAGAGAAGCAATGACACAGGCTGTTAGGAGCCTTTCTGCAGTGGGTCTAGCAGGCTGATCAAGCACCACATTGACTGATGCAGGAGATTTGGCTTTCTGCATAAATCTAGGAATAAGATATAATTAAAAATGTGATTAAAACAACACTTCTGTACCTATATGTGTGGGAGAAAATGCAAGCATCCAGTTTCTCTTTCAAGGTCATCCTCAGATCATTGTTGTATCAAAAAACCTGTAATTTGGGAAGTTACAGAGACAGGTAGGCAGAACAATGAAACCCTGCCACTGCCTGAAGCCCTTGAGCAAGGAGACTCTGCTCCAGGCCACAGCTGGGCTTTGCTGAGGGGACCGGGATGGGAGGGGGGATTTAAAAGAAGGAATTAGCTACCTACCCAATTTGAAGATCTGTGTTCTAGAAAAGTGCTAGGAAGCCTAGGGAATTGTATAATTAACAATGAACTTAATATTAAACCTCTTTTATATCACACAGACCCATCTGCACAAAAATAGCTGCTTCCTTCACAGCAAATATATCTGAAGCAGAGATTAAAGATCCTACATTTTGCATTTCCAAAATTCTGTGGCTTTTACCCCTCTAATTTATTACTTCAGATGTGTATCTCCAATCCCAGAGGAGCTTAGTGAGAGAAACAAGGCTGAGCCCTCGCAGGATCAGTGGCAAACTAACAAGGTCAGTCCCATCCTCCCGTTTCCATGGCGATCCCTGTGATAATATATAGCATGGCAACACCATCTTTCTTCCAGTTCCTACAGATCAGCTCTCGGCTTTGTCTGAGCTCCATTGAAATGGGGCTGAGGTAAAGAGAGAGCTAACAGTGATGAGGGGACAACCAAAGCAGCTGCCTATGGGCACTCTGAGAGCCTGTGCCTATTTGCTGAATAAGAAGAGTCTTCAACAAAGATTTTCTTTCAAGGGTCTGGTGTCTGTCTGGGAAGTGCCAGCCTCTGGCACTTAGAAATTAGTTGCATTTACTTATTTGAATTTAGTGATCTGGATAATTTTTTTTTTATTTTGTTGATCATGATGTACTTTCCCCACAAACCAAATTGCAGGAAGATTTGTTCTGCACAGTTATTTAGACATGCTCTTGCTGAAAGCAAAATAAATAACCAGTAGGTGACTAAGCTCATTTTAGTTTTGGATAAAGTGATGGGTCTGGTGCCTGAGTTATTCCAAGTACCTGGGGAGGACTACGCTGTGACCATGCATGGCCCAGCACAGCCCCTCCTCACATCCAGACACCCAGCAAGGGGACAGTCAAGGAGCTAGAATGGTACTTTAACAATATAGGGGAAGGCCACTGTCCAAAGAAGGGTAGCAGCTTTACAGAAGGAATACTACTTGTGTCTGAAAACAAAAGCTTTTTAAACCTCAGCTCTTTGGAGTGAGAGCCAGCTCCACTAAGAATCTCAGGATTCTGGATTTTAAAGTTTAAAATTCCTATACAGAAGTGTTTCTAGTATTGTTTAAATAACCAAAAGTTCTGCATTGAAATAAAATGTTTTCACTAAGCAGAACTATTTCCCAGTTCATTGGAAAATCTGGAATTATTGTAGAATTGCAGGAATATATACGTGTATATATGCCTGTATGTACATATACATACATGCATGCATCTATAAATCCAGATGTGAATTGCACAAGCACCCCATAAACTTGCCCCTGGGGAGCTATCACATCAACTGCTCTTCCTGGAGACCTGTCTTGCTTTCCTATGCCTCATTTTTAAACTGTCTGAGTTCTCAAACATTTGTCAAGCCTGCAAGAGGGGACAGGCATCAGTCAGAAGCACTCCCAGAAGATTATGGCTGATGCTCCACTCACCATTCACGCAAGGATGCAGTAAGAGGTGTGATCCAGGTGTGAGTCAAGCTGTGTCTTGTTACTGTGTGAGATTAGGGAAGTGTGCAGAGCAGCACAGAGCCCCCAGCCCCTGCCCCAAGCAGGCCCTGCAGCTGGGCTTAGGGTCCTGGATCACGGCCGTGACGTGCCTGTACCTTATGCACCTCCTGTAGTTTGGTATCCTCTAGACCCCTTTAGATGAAATGCTTACATGGAAAAGATATAGGGTAATGGGCACAAGTTACTCCTAGAGGTATTCTAGCTGGACACAACAGGAAAATTTTCCAAATAAGAACAATCGCAATTTGCCATTGGAATAATCTCCCCAGGGAAGTGGTAGATTCCCCAGTGTTGGACATTTTTAAGATTCGACTGGACAGGGTGCTGGGACATCTAGTCTAGGTCATCCTTTGCCTAGAAAGGTTGGACCAGATGATCCTTGAGGTCCCTTCCAACATGGGAATCTATGGCTTTATGATTCTATGACTACTTTTGTTTGATCAACCAAGCCCATGCAACCTTGCAGCAGAATTAGTCACAACCAATTCACATATTTATTATAAATGATGGCCCACCTTGTTGCACTGCCAGCCTTGGAGAGCTCCTTACAGATCCCCCCTCAGTGGGTGGCTGGTGCCAGACCTCACTGGGGCCAGCCCCATGGCTCGGCCAGGCTGTGGTGCTCCAGCTTCACAGCAGCTGGGCAACAGGGAGGCTCCAGGGCTCGTGTTGGGGCAGTCAAAGAGAAAAGCTGAAGCAGAAGTTCCACTGTCCACCTCCTGCAAAAGTCAGGAGTGCAACCTGCCTTTCTCTTCTGAGTAAAATACACTGTTCTAACAGAAATCAGACAATATCTGAAAATCATTTACTTGGATAGGTAAAAACTACTCCTTGAATGAAACTTTCTTCTGAAGGGAGTCATCTAGGGAAGAGTTGAATGTGACTGGAAGTAAGCAACAGTTCCTAGACACTTAGGTCCATTATGAGCATCCTTGCTCTGCAATTTGGAGAGATGTAAAACTGGATATGTCATTGTGGTGCATTATATTATCATATTTTAAAGTCTTCAGTTGTAACAAGAGCTAAACCATTTTCTAGACTGATAAAGTATTTAATAAAAATAAGACAAAGTGTCACTGGAGACCTTAGCGGCTTGCATGGCCTTTGAAATACACTACTGGTCCAAAAGATATTAGCTTAATACTCTCTTAGTTAAAACTGTGATTCATCATCTAAAAGGAGAAAGATTTCTATGTATCTTCAAAACTCTTTAAGCTTCATTCAGCATATCTGGATAAAATTTCCATGCAATTCTTGTTTCCTCTGTGTAGAAAAGGAGAGATTATAAAGGACACCATTGTCTGATGGGAGTATCTTACTGCATGAAATGGCATATCAAGCAACGTCCAGACTGTCCAGTATGAACCCAACCCACAGAACCCAGTATTCCTTTATCTGCAGTGCCAGTCGGACCAATTGCTGCTGGAGTCTGAGGACACAGTGCCAACCCTCAGCAGACTTGCTGCCCTCAAGTGTTCCTCCCATACTAGTACCAGTGCCCACAACATCCAAATTTAGCCTCCAAAACACTAAAACTTGAAGTGAGGTCATATATCAGGTTATGTATGGGTGATCTTCAGGTTTTTGACCCCATTTTCCCCTTTTTCACCAAAATTGTTGTTGACACTCTTGTTCCTCTTTTCCCTGCTTGTGTCTTTTGGAGATCTCCTTCCAAAGCCAAACAAAGGTTTGCAGTGACTTCACCAGCACTATGGTCAGTGTGCTGGACATGGTTATCTACAGACCTCAGAAGAGGCTGGAAACCAAAGGTACATTTCTCTTCACTGTGCCCTTACTTTTCTGTGCAGGATAAGGATCCATTCCATGGCACCAGGTCATGCGCGAGGGCTTCTTGTGGCAGTCATCAAAATGGCCTGAATGTGTCAGGCCAAGAACCTCTCTTCCCTGAGGGCTGGATAAGTATTTCCAAAGCCCCAGGACTTGAAATTAAACACCAGTCCACGGTAGATACAGTCACTGGTGTTGGGGTTGGGGCACTGTGACCCTGCTGCCCATCTGCACTGCCAGCTCTCAGGTCTGGGTAGCTTTTCTTATTTTCTGTATCAGCAGCAGAAATGTTCTGTTCCCTGCCTCTGCTCACAACCTTCATGCTACAGCCACTAATGACCCTTTTCTCTCAATAACCATATAATCATATGAAGCTAGTGGTGATTCAGCCTAACACCTGTTCAACTTACTCAAAGCAATTAACTTTTTTTTATTCTTTTTTTCTGTAACTTCTAAATTTCAGTTTATTTCATTTTCCAAAGAAATTATCCTCTCTGAGTATGCAACAATACTATAATTAAAATAATTTGCCCTCATGGCATAGAGGTTGCATAATTGGCAGGTAAGGATAGCTGATATTTTAGCAACAGTGTGATATATAAGAAATTTTTCTCACCTCCAGTTGCCTGTGAGCAGGAGCTGCTGTGCTTTATGTCCTTACAATCTTCATCACTCCTTCTGACCTGTCATTTTCCCAGAATTTTATTTCCAAATGACCCAGTGGCTCACTAAAATAAGCTGAACTCCTCTGAAAAGAAAAGCAATCATTTAATACAATACCTAACGAATAAACGTTTTGTGCTTGCTAAACTCTTATAGCAGATTCCATATATAATGGCAAAGCATTAAAAAAAGGTTAGCATTTTAATGCAAGAGCAGAGTCTGAAAATAGAAAGGGTCTTTGATGTCCGAATTGAGCTAGAAATGTCACAGAACTGGGCTTTCATGAATGATTCCTTCTAATATCAACTTTGGCAGGGGCAAAAATGAAAAGCTAACAACAGTACTTTCTGTAACATTTTGACAGTTCTGTGTCTGACCTTTTCAAGCCAGGTGGGCAACTGTCTGTGCTGTTAATCATGCTGGAAAAGAAATTGCCAAAATCCCATAAAATGAAAAATAAACAAAATGCCCCACAACTTTCTAAGTGCAAAGGGTAGTATGACACTAAAAGGCTTTGCTACCCCTCTTCTACCTTCCTTTAGCCTTTCCTGAGCCATCTGCCTGGAAAAGCACTGCATGTCAATGGTGTGGGATTGTCTCAGGGGTACCCATGGAGGTTTCAAGGCATCCTCTGAGGGCCTAAGGACAATGCCTACAGTGTAGATGCTCAGACCCTGCTGCCAGAGCATTCTCCCAAAACCACACAAGCAGGAGTGATTCTGGGCAGCACTGAGCATGCAGAGTCATAGGGGACACAGGTGATGTCCCCAGGCTTCATGCAGTCTTAGGGAACAAAACTGATGCTTGAAAAGGACAGATGAATTATAGAATCACAGAATGGTTTGGGTTGGAAGGGACCTTAGAGCTCATCTAGTTCCAGCCCCCTTGCCACAGGCAGGGGACACCTTCCACTAGACCAGGTTGCTCAAAGCCCTGTCCAGCCTGGCCTTGAACACTGCCAGGGAAGAACACAGCTTTGACACAGTTCTAATTTATATAAAGAAAGCTTATCTGCATCCTGTCCCATATTTCTCAGTGCTCTGTACAACCAAACCCTAGCCCCAGACAGGCCCAGACAACAGTTCATGCAATCTGTGGACAGTGACTCACTGACTGCTTTGCTCCATTGCCAGGAATAGGCTTCTGCTCAGGACCAGTCTGGGACAGCTTTGAAACTCAAACAAAAAGTGTTGTTCAGTCTCATTTCTCCCCTTCCTCAGCTTAATCACACTAACTGACTGAGAAACATGCCCAGGAGGAGCAGTGGAGCAGCCATTATATGCTGCTACCAAAGCAACACCTTTCCCAGTGCTGAAATAGACTCTTGCAGAGGAAAAACATCAAGCAGGCAGGTTGAAGAGCTCACTGTTAGGTACTTCTCTAAGTGTTTTAGAGGCAAAAATGATAAAAGGTGTTTTATTTGCAACCCTTAGAATTGATGTTTAGCATTTAAAGACTTCCTAAGGATTACTTAGCAAAATTTTCCTAAATATATCAAAAAGCTTTTTGAGAAGCTGCCACCAGATAGTTAAAATGAGCTCACCAGATGAAATTTGGAAATTGAAAGAGGAAGGATGGAAAATGAAAGATAAATCTGTCTCTGGTTACAGTGAATGACTATTTGCAAATAAAGATAGGACTGGAAGACTCAGGCATGCAAACATCTTTCAAATAACAAGGCAAAAGATTTTAATCATTAATCCAGGAGCAAGTTACACCATGGCAGGTCTATAGAAAGAGGGAAATTATGTTGTGTGACTTTGTAAGACTCAGAAGGAAATCACATTTGGCTTGCCTAGGGTGAAATGATCACTCTTTTATGCAAGCTAACATGACTGTCCTCATATTTTAGGGCATGTGTTTAGGGGCAGAAAAATATAAAGCCCTTGAGGAAGTAATGAGGAAGGAGGAATGGGGCGGCTGAGCTGTCCAAATAGGTAGGAGGGAAGTAAAACCACATCTTCCATCTTTTCCATCACAATGAGAAACATTTGCTGGCAGCACTTCTACCCAGTCCCAAGCACAGAATGGAATCCTGGACAGATTGAACTGGCCAGTAACAGTGCTGGTTTGTTTTCCACAAAAGCAGTATGTAAATGCTGGTCATGAAACAAAGGTGTGTGAGAGGGGTAGTGCCAGCCTGGTCACAGCACCATCCCTTGCACCCAGGGGTCCAGCTGTGCACTGCAGCTTTCTACCAGTCATGCAGTGTCATTAGTGCCACATACATTAGTGTAGAGATACAAAACCATCATGAAATCAATATGAGAGTAGCAATAAGCTCTTTCAAAGGGGTGCATATTCCCCCAGGAAATGGAGTTAAATGAGCCTGAAAGGAGTAAGAAAGAGTGAGGAGCATCTATACTCCCCAAGAGCCACCATGGCACAAGAGAGCAGCTTCTCAGAGGATGGAAATCCTCACTCAGGTTGCTGCTAGAACACTTCAAAAATTATTCATGCTTCAGTTTCATCAAGCAATCCCTTCAGACATCAGCCCCACCAGGCAAGTGGACACACAGGCAGCCTGCGCTGACTCACACTGGGTGCTTGGCCCCAAGCTTTATTCATAGACACATTTTTTAAATGCAATTTTTCACAGCTGTCTTCCCCAGACAGGATTTTTCACATACACAAAGCAGGATGGACTCCCTTCTCTTAAAGTGGTTGCAGCATGTGTCCTGGGGTGATGGGTCTGCAGGCAGAAGCTTGCCCGTCAGCTGAGCTCCAGGCAATGGGCAGCAGCCCCTGCCACCCTGGGAGTCCCGGGCAATGGAGCATGGCCAGCCTGAAGAAGGACCAAACTAAGAGGGGAGGCTTTTGTCAGTGAAGCAATAAATATTCCTGCAGCCAGAGTAGGAATAATTTGATATCTAGATGAGAATTAATCAGGAAAAGGCTCTTTTGCAGGCTAACAACAGAAAGACAGAACAAATTTATTTAACTTGACTCTGGGGAGAGGATAGCGTTTAATCAGGAACTGGCACCTGGCTGTGCCCAGCCCTGACTGAACAAAGCAAAGCCAAACCCCCAAGCATACATAGACTCACTGGATCACAGGTCCTGGGCACCATGTACCCAGGACCCAGAGCAAGTCACAGGGATACATTCCCAGCCCTGTTTCTGTGAGATTCTTGCAGTACAACTTGCTCAGCTTCTGGCAGCTGTGGGGTCATTCCCACCTGATTCACTTGCAGAAGAGCTTGTCAAAGGCCATGTTAGTAATGCTGTGTAAAAGCAACAAGGTGAGGCCACCACTGCAAAGATCCCCTGTATCCCAGATATAATGCTGGGCAGTACTCTGCTTTGCACACAGATGAGTAAGAAGTATGTTGACGTACTGAAGCGAGGCCAGAGAGGGCCACAAGGTCTTAGGCAACTCTCTTGTGAGACAGACTGAGAGAGCTGGGCTTGTTAAGCCTAGAGAAGAGAAGGTTCCAGGGAGACCTTAGAACAGCTTCCAATGTCTAAAGGGGCAGACAAGAAAGCTGGAGAGCAATTTTTTACAAGGGTGTGTAGTGATAGGACATAGGATAATGACTTTAAACCAACAGAGAGGAGATTTAGATTAGATATTAGGAAGAAGTTCTTCCCTTTGAGAGTGATGAGACACTGGCACAGGTTTCCAGAGAAGCTGTGGCTGTCCCATCCCTGGTAGTGTTCAAGGCCAGGCTGGACGGGGCTTGGAGCAACCTGGTCTAGTGGAAGGTGCCTCTGCCCATGGCAAGGGGCTTTAACTAGATGATCTTTACAAAGCCTGCCAACCCAAGCCAGCCTGTGATCCTATGAGTCTATGAGTGTGAAATATTGTGGCTTCTTTCTCATTAGGGAATGAAAACTGTTGCTTTTAATGAGTAGAAGCATAATAATACTGGAGTAAAAAAAGAAAAAAGCTATCAATTAAAATTATTGTTTCTCGAGTCTTGTTTTCTTTTTGTTATGAAGCATTCGCAACTGAAGGAGCAGAGTGACAACAGAGTGAAAGTTGGTTGTATGTTTCCTTTCATGTGTATCCACTGAAAAAAAGAAGTCATTACTATTCTATACTGATACACTTCAGACCAGGATGTGAGATAAAAATATTGAGATGTGGGATGTCATTCTCTGTGATGGTTCAAAACATAAAGGTGAGGGGTATTTTTCACTGCAGTAAACATTGTGCTCTCTGTAACTTCATTTTCATTGAAAAGATAACATAAACAGAATTCTAAGGCAAACACAAAGAAATCAATACCATACACATTTTCCTGTGGAATGTACAATGAATGTCATATTTTTAATAGAGGTACTTCAGAAAATGACATCATAAAAATGTACGCGATATCTATTCAAGCTGCTATCGCTACTAGTGATGTCTGAAATCACAGGTCTTAATCCAGACAGCCTTCTCCCCCTGTTGTCAGGAATTTACAACCAAGCTCATGAAGGTTGTTCAGTGGTTCTATGGAAAACCATGGAACCATGGAGACTTCCATACAAAGAAGTCCCAAGTCCGTACAGATTTCAGGGTTCAGGACCTGTGCAGTACCATGAACTGCCCAGACCCCAGGACAGTCTCAGGTCTGGGCTGCTCCTTCCTTCCAACAGCTTCCCACGAGAGCTTGTCCAGACAGGATCCCTGCAGCAACGTGTGCAGCTAGGAGAACAGGAAACATAGGGCAAATCCTGCTTGCTGTATACTGGTTCAGCATCATTCATTACAGGAAAAATAGCACTGCTGTGGCTCACTGTGTTCTTCTCTAGTACCACATGCATGGAAAATCCCCCAAACCAACTTTATGAATTGAAGAATGGGAGCATTTTAAAGCATGCTGCCAGCTTTCCACCAGGTCAGTGAGTGCAGTGCCACCAGGCCTCTTCTACAGGGCTGCAGTGATTTATTGTTATTGCTATTGGTTGAAATTCAAGTTTCTCCTTAGTCTTACATCACTCAAAATCTGATTACATACCACATCAATTGCTTCATCACATACATATGGAGAACAACGCAGATTTGTTCAGGTTTGTTAAACTTCTGGGGACAAATGGCAAGACCTGACAGATCACGATAAAAAAATCACACAGTAGCTATTTAGTGGTAAAATCTCCCAACAGCTTTTAAGCTTCTTGATAACAGTGATCGCTGGCCATAATCACGTCATTTTAGATGGCCTGAAGATTTAGAAGTGTACCTAGTAAGAAAAAATAATGTCCTTTATTTAAACTAATTATTATGGTCTGAAGTGCACACATTTCTGGAAAAATGGGCCTTTTTATCACATATTAATTTCATTGATAAGTTTGGTAAAGTTTGTTTTAGTTTTACTTAGAATTTAAACCATATAATTAAAAAAAAAAAAAAAATAGAAGGAAAACAATCCAGTCCACCATGACCAATGCCCCATTGAAATCTAGTAAAAATGCCAAGCCAAGCCAAAACTCTTCAGACGGGCAGACGTCCGTTCTTTTTACTTTTTGGCTTTTGCTGCTGAACCTAATGTTGCTTCAAATTCCCTGGGAAGCCAATGCCACTCCAGCAATCAATGAAAGCTTGTTTTATACCAGCCTTACTTCTCATTTGTGCTACAATCAATTGAACTTGTCAAGAAGGCACCAAGGCACCAGATGCTGCCTGCATTTTTTCCCCATATGATACTGGGAAAGAAAAACATTCAGCAAAAGGTGAGGGGGGAGAGTGACTTTAAGTGTAATTAAAATGAAAGAAACTCAAGTCCTCAGAGACTGCAAGTATTGACATTTCTTTTACTTTCGTATTTACAAACTTTTACTTATATGCTACTGGCTCTTTCTAAAACAAACAAACAAGGGAAAAACAAGAAATGAAAATATATTAAAATTCAAATAGGACAATACCCTGCAGATTTCATTGTGTACTTATACTGACAACACACCTATTGGATCTAATGGAAACTTTGCTAAAGCAGATGCTAAGGCCTTCAATGTGTGCCCCGTTTGACTTGCAATATATCTCCTTTTCTTTGTAGGTAGGTAGCAATAGAAGACGGAAAGAATAATATGTAAATGATTAACACTTCTGAGTCTTCAAGGTAGTAAATTAATGCAAGAATAGGTTAGAGAAAAAAAAAAATATGGATGGACCAAAATTCGGTATTTTTTAATATATGTCTGTGGCAGAATTATTATAGTCCAGTTCTCCTTATGTTTATCTAATAAGAAAAGAAGTAGTGAATAGATTTTGAAACATATCATTAGTATTTGAGAATTCTGTTCCAGGGCTTTATTTCATAGTCAGTGCCAGGAAGGCTGAATGAGGGAGAAGGAGCAGTAAAACCAGAGAAATGTGGATGTAAAATACATCTACAGAAAGTAAATTTTGACCTTGGAAAAGAGAGCACTTGCATCTGAATAGGTGCTGTAAGGAGCTCAGCCCCCACCTAGAGACCAGAAATGATAGAGGCACAACCAGAAAACACAGATCACTTTGGTTTTCAAGCAGTGGGCACCTATTTTAATGACTACTGCAAACCTGACCAGCAGACTCTGTACACAGTCTGGTTAATGCATTGCTACATGGAAAACAATGTGAATGTTTTGTTTGATATGAAATAAGCCAGCAGATGGGGGAAAAAGCGACAGTTAAAAAAAATACAAAGAGATGAGGCTTTTCAGACTCCTATTTGGCTAAAAAGCTTATGCCTGCCTTTAGAGAAGTCATGCAACTGCACCCAGCACGACATCACAGTCTCAGAGCCCAGCTGTGGCAACACTGCAGGTAATGGGACTGTGTTACGAAACTGAGAAGCACACCTCGAAAATGTACAAAATATTTCATAGAGGCACTTTATTCATCCATCCCAACCCCCGTCCTCAAGAAGAAATCCTGGCACTGTGCTGGGAAACACACACGAAGTCAAAATGGCTGCAGCATGGTAACAACTTGCACCAAAACCTTGGAGAATGCTGGCAAGCAGTATCAGCTCTGAGAAAAGAGGTATTTAGTCTGCAAAACTGTTCTCGTCACTATGACTGTGACCAGCAGGGACTTTGGGTTTCAGTTTTTACCTACATTTTGAAGAGGCACATGTCAAATTAATATAAACCACATGATGAAATGCAGCAGAAATGTACCTTATTATACATGGAAAGATTTTGGTATGGAAAAGTCACTGCTCTGATTTTAAATGGTAGGTTTACATGGCACTCACCATCCTAGGCATTACAGGCATCCTTGTACCTCGGAAAAAAAAAAAAAAAACAGCCCTCCTGCACCCAAAAGACTATTATCAGACTTAAAAGGTGGGTCAATTAGAAACAGCTATCTTCAGAAATAATAATAGATCAAAGTCAGATCTTTCAACTTTTACTGTGTTAGCTTAAAGAGAAAATATGCATAAACACACACAAACACATGCCCTTTGCTTATAAATGAATTAAAATAACAGAAAAGAAGTGATTTCATGCACTAATAATCTTCTTGCCCAGTGACAGGATCCTGTCATCCCCTTCACTGCCAAGATCTTTCTCAGCAGAGGACCCCAGACCCTTATGGCCTCAATGCTTTGCACTTGTGAGCAGGTGTTTTTAACTGGCTCTCTTTGCAGAGGATGTGCTACTGATCTCATCTGCTGTCAGAGTGAAAACCTAAGAATGCAGTGCTCTCTCCACTCTCAGCTGCCCGTGAAGGATGTGAGATAGCTGGCCAGAGGTACCAGCAACTCATTCCAGATAATCTGGCACAGCACTAACAGATGTCTAGGTTGTGAGGGCAGGAGCAATCACTAGAAGCATCCAGTGTAACAGCGGCCATAACAAATATATCAGCCTGATGCTTCTATCTAGTTGGTGCTATTATGTTTTTATGAGATAAAATCATAGGATAACAGAATGGTTTGAGTTAGAAGGGACTGCAAAGATCACTTAATGCCAACCCCCTGCTACAGGCAGGGACACCTTCCACTAGACCAGGCTGCTCAAAGCCCCATCCAATCTGGCTTTGAACAAATGATTTCAGAAACATTTTTTCATGAACACAGTTTTAGACTATCAAGAAACCTGATTTATTTTCAGTAGAGTGCTTCCTTGGCCTTTTTTCAGAGCTTGCTTTCTCTTGCCAAATCCCATCTGCAGCACGGGGCGGCAGATGACCAGACAGCACCTTCCCAGGGGTGCACCGACGGCTCAAAACCGTCTGGTTTGCTCTCACCCTGTGCTCAGATTTCCTTTCTCTGTGCCCTGGTGTGGGCTACAGAGAAACACGCAAGGTCAGTTTTGGGGTGTATAGTGATACTCACTTCACTGTAGCTATATGCTAAAACCAAAATATTCTGCAAAGTTCTCAGTTTGTTTATTCATAAATTAGTTACCTTTTTTTCCCTCTCTTCAGAAAAAAAAAACACTGTTGCACACAGTTTGCAAGCTGAATGCTGCACTCAAAAGCTGTAAGAGCTTATAACACAGATCAGATCGTGATGAATTATGCAGAAACCCAAATGTGCTGTGCCATGCAATGATAGAAGCTAAAGGAAAATGCACTATTTTGGGATATGTATGCAACACATGTAAATAGGAAGGCTGTAAGACAATATATGCCAAATATTTGCAAGTAGGTAAACACTTCTGTTCCAAACAACAGTATAATTTCAGAAAACAAGTAGAAAGCACAAAGGACACAGAATACCAGTGGCAGGTGCTGGCGTTCATGGTTAGCAGCATACATTGCTTCACAGCACCCAGAAGAACAGAACCCTGTTCTCCAGGACAGAGGCACCAGCGGTTGACGATGGAATGTTGCATAATTAACTTCTGCTGCAGAAACAGGAGCCACAGCCCCAGTGTCAGGCTGTGGCAAAGGAGTCAGCTCAGGAGAGCTTGTATACAGGCATTTCCCAGAGCCTGGGGATGCGCATGTCGTCTGGAGCCACCTTGATCTGCTAAGCAGCGTAGTCCCTGGTTTGCCTTTTCTTTCCAAAAAACAAGGTGAGTAATGAAAAACAAATGGCTGTCTTCGTTTTTAATTTCAAATCAATTCATTGTAAGCCTTGTTTGGCTGCCTGATGTGACATTGCAATTCTGAGGACAACAGGAATAAAGACTGGTATTAAAGACTATCATAGACCAGGTTTCTATCATACAGGGGACATACGATCTGTGAGTGCTGCTATCATTCACAATTTCAGAGTCTCTATTATTACAGAAAACTTACCACTATCAAGGTATTTTCCAGGAAATGCTTGAATACCCCTGGACTCAGGGCACTCACAGAAGTTAGGGGCATTGTATTAGTCCTTGGGAAACTGGCTGTCGCTTGCAATGGCTGCTTAATTTTTTAATAGAAGAAAGCACATCAGCTACTTGGGGAGTGGCATTACAGGTGTAGCACTGCAGGAGCTTCCTGTGCAACATCTTCTGTCACAGTTGCAGCAAGACCTTTGCTGGTGGATACTGACAGGGTGTGCAGGTCTCTGCCATGACTGAGCTGCTATACACGGAGACACCAAGTAAAGGAAGGGAATGGCTTTGCCTCTGCTTCCTGGCTCTGCCTGAGAGCACTGACCAGCCTGATCTCCTCTGTGCTTAGGCCCAAAAGTGCTGCTGCCCCGTGGGATGCATCTGCAGAATCCCCAGCCCAGCACAACGGCCCTCTGACACCAGTCTCTGCTGGTACAAGCCCAGACTGTCCAGTTCTTTTCCTAATGATAAGAAATACATATATTTAGCATGATTTCAGTATTTATTACAAGGAGCAATAGGGAAGATTTTTTTTTTTTAGTATACGTAGAAGAAAAAAACGTTTCAAGCACAGAATAGAATTATTATTAGAGCAATGTGGTAAAATATGTAATAGCCATTGCTCTTCTCTATTCAGAAGAAGCAGAACAGTATAAAGTTTGAAGTGAGGATGAAAAAATATTTTCTCATCCTTAAAGAGCCATAAACCTCCATCTGACACAGCTGAACATTTAAATCACACTGCAAAGATGTGGTCTTTATGATAGAGGATATAGTCATAAAGGTGCTCCTGCAGGAGCCTTTACATCCCAGGAGAGCCTGGTGCACCCTCCTGGACAGGCAACAAAAGTGCAGCACACCTAACCTGCTGGTGAGGGGGAGGATGTGACCTAGCAATGGCCAAGACCCTTCCCCTGCAATAATCACACTTTTAGCAGATGAAAGCATAGGGATGGGGCTTGTGCATGAGAGTATTACCGTCATTTTAATAATAAATTATACAGATTTTTGCTACTTTATTCTGAAGGAGCTGTGTCTTTTCCACATATTTAAATGTCATGAGAAAGTAATGTACAAGCACCAGAGCTGAATGATAATAAAAAGGAAGCAATTCAGGACACAATAAGGCACTTTCATTGCCCTTGCAATTTGGAAATCAGATAGAAACCTTCACAATTATATTTACATAAAAGTGAGCTTTATAGTTCAAAGTTGGCATCTGTATTAACTATGCACTGAGGTCTGTGTTTCCCCCTATGTATTCCAACTGCAGGATAGAAATTGCTTTTTCATAGAAAAAAAAATCTATTGTAATGATATCAAATCTAATTGTACATCAATTTTACAATAAAGCCTTACTTGGCTATATCAAAGCATTGCAAACTACCCAGACTCTTTGTAATGATCTGAAGTTTATCGGAGGTCCAGTAAGTCTGTCCTGACTGTAACAATACCACAGATGTTTTTCAGTAACCATTGAGACATCTTCCTGGAGAAACACGGGGGGTTGTGTATTGGTCTGTCATTCCTATCTTATTTATTGGTAACTTATGATAAACTGAGATAAATACATGGAATTGTTGCAAACCCAGACATCATGAGCTATAATTCAACTGAAAATCAGTTTTCACTTGGGAAGTTTAAAAGGCAAAGGTCTAACAGCAGGTAGACATTGCAGCCCATTGACTGTCGCATTTCTCAAATCAGAACATGAAGTTCTGAGAACGTGAGGTTTGAAATCAAAGATGGGTAACGGTGAGTTAGAAAATTGAATTTGATAAACACAGTCACTTCACAGTGAAACCCGTCACCTCACAGAAGAGAGGACATTAAAGTAAATGACAGTTAACAAATATTCATAGCCGCAGTGTTCCCTTTCTGTGATACAGATGACTGATAAGTATCCCCTGGTGATCCAGCAGATGACCTGAAGGGAGACTGTGGCTTACAAACTACTTCTTCTGGCCTGATGCTTATCTCCTGAGGGATGGAGGAGCTGAACAGTACCAGGCAGGTACTGTCACCCTGGGGATTCTAACAACAGAAACCATTTGGGTTCAGCTTGGGTTTTTCATCACCTGGGAAAACAGTGGTGCTTACTTTGACTGGGTTCATGAATATGGACTCCAAGAATCATCCAGTTATAGAACTTCATTAGCTGGTATGCACAGTTGAAAAACAGTGCATTAATAGTTTTGATGAGACCTGTTGCCGCCTTGCTTGTTCTTGGCAAAGTGTAAGCCATAAAATCACTCAGAGTGAATCCATAATACAGCTAAAACATATGGCTTAGCAGGGGAAAATGAGTTTCAGTTAAAAACTGACAGTTATGTGGGTTCCA
Source organism: Psilopsiagon aymara (assembly GCA_024733675.1). Classification (NCBI taxonomy): domain Eukaryota; kingdom Metazoa; phylum Chordata; class Aves; order Psittaciformes; family Psittacidae; genus Psilopsiagon; species Psilopsiagon aymara. The sequence continues at coordinate 21,480 of JANRGW010006187.1, forward strand.
TTTTAGCCTTAGATAGACTGTTCTATCTTGGTAATGAAAATTAGAAGTAATGAAAATCTTAGATAGATTTTCATTATTTTTGCCAATACAGACAAGAAAGAAAAAGGAATGAAATCCTGCATGCTGCAGATTTTCTTTCCATTCCAAAAAGAAAAAAAAAAAAAAACAACAAAAAAAACCAAAACCAAACAAACAAACAAAAAAAAAACCCTAAAAAAATAAAAAGAGGACTCTGCAATCCTTCACCCTTTTTGTGCCTGCTCGCCTGTGAGGAAGTGCACTCATAAATGGCATGTGTAGAACTGTGGCCCTCACACAACAGCATTTGCTTCTGGAGCATCCTGGAAAGGACGCAGGTCTCTCTGAGACCCCCCAGCCTTGCACAAGGTACGCCGTGTAAGAACATCAGCATGCATGTTCTGCACTGCTGTCCTACTTTAGCAGTGTTACACCAGAGTCCCAGCACTCAGTGCCAAGGGTCAGGCCACCCCCAACACAGCAGCTGTTTTTTGCTTCTCCTGGGTCCCTACTCCCACCACTGACAGGAAGTCCCTTTTCCCAGATGCTCAGCTTGCTTTGCCCACACAACAGCCACGTTTCTCTGCCACTTCCATTCACATGAATAATTCTGCACGACAGGAAGGTTAGGGAATACTTCCTGGGTAGTGCTCTCCAGGCACCCTCCAGGACAGTGTTGAGCTCCCTACCACTAACTCAGGACCACTTGTAGATACAGAACCACCTTTCTGCTCTCCTCACAGTGCTCTCCCCATAGGCTCCAGTGTCCTGTACAGCAAGAGCTTTTGCAGCTGCTGTGTCTGGGAAAGCACGGATGCTACAAGATCATTCTTCCAGCTGTTGCACTTGAAAAGACAAAAAAAAAAAAAAAAACAAAAAAAACCTCCTGTAAGCAAATGTCTGTGCTTAAAATCCCCAACACAACTCCAGGCTCCAATGCCACAGCCAGAATGCCCCCATGGATGTTATTCTCAGATCCGCAAGCTCTCAGGCTAAAGATGGGGCTTTAGCCAAGACCACCAGCAGTTTTTAAAGAGCTTCAACAATTAGTTACATTGCAATTGCAACAAAGCTAGCTTTAAATATAAATGTATAATTCTTAGCTATGATCGAGCAACATCAGATGTACCTGACTGGAAGACTGGGAGGTCTGAGATTTTTTAAATTTAGTTTTTCAACTATCTCACTGTGCAGCCAGAGCTAGAGTGTCAGGGACAATAGGCAATAGTAACTGAAAGAACCGCGCACCATCGGCCATTTCCAGCCAGTTGCTGAGGTGACTGTCGGGAAAAGGGACGCCTGCAGCGCCTGATCGGAAGAGGCTCGGCATCCCGGGGCTTCAACTCGGAGCACCAACGGGCGCCGAGGGTCCTCGAGTCCTCGACAGCGCTTGCCCAGGGGCCGGCAGCTCAGCGGACGCGAGGAGCTGACTCACAGGGGCGGCACCAGGAGGCGGCACCAGCCCGGACTGAGTGAAAACTGCCCCGGGAGCGGCGAACTGGGCGGGCTCGAGGCAGTTTGCGGGGCAGTTCTCG
>JANRGW010006189.1:0-39713 GCA_024733675.1 Psilopsiagon aymara
AGGGATGGGGCAGCCACAGCTTCTCTGGGCACCCTGTGCCAGCGCCTCAGCACCCTCACAGGGAACAGCTTCTGCCCGAGAGCTCCTCTCAGTCTCCCCTCTGGCAGGTTAAAGCCATTCCCCTTGGCCTGTCCCTACAGGCCCTTGTCTAAAGCCCCTCTCCAGCTTTCTTGTAGCCCCTTTAGGTACTGGAAGATTTACTAAATAATCTACTGTGCAGCTTCTGACTGTTCTTGTGATTGCTGGATGGAAGCTATGTGTTGGCTGCTTGAAAGATTTATCCTGAAGTAACTCCTCTGTGTAGATACGCAGGTATTTACTATGTGGCAGGGTTATGTGATGTGCCTGAGCACCAGGAATCTGATAGAGCCTGTAGTAAAAACATTGAAGAGCTACACCTATTAGTTTTCTGATTAAAATAAAGTTTTAAACCCCCTCTTTTATAGCAGACATGAGGGTGATGCTGAGCTATTTATAGTAGACGTTACATGTTGCATGGGTAGTAACTCATTAACTTTACTCGGTATATTTATTGGAGTTATAGTTGCTCCCTTTATAAATCCCCGCATGAAGGGAGAAGGTCTTCTGTTCTGCATTGACTTGTTACATTCTTGCCGATTCAAACAGACTTTGGGCCAGGAAGGAGGAAAACATGGGGTGAGTTTGACAGAAGTAAATGCGCTATTCCTGGGGCTGATCTGGGGAAAGTAAGATCCAGTTCTCCGTAACTCCCACCTCCACAGTTCCTGTGGATGATGTGAGCACTGGGCAGCCTCTTTGCTGGAGGAATTCTTGGGACTCTTGCAAAAATAACTGGGTCTTAACAGCCTCTAAGTATTCCTTTTCCCCACAGACCAAAAGCAAGTTTTTATGGCAAGAGAGGGCTCTGTTTTCCCTTGTGGACACTAGGTGTATGTGGAGGCGATGCTGAGCACCAGGGTTGGAGGGCTGGATAACTTTCCACCCAAGTCCTCAGCTCTGTGGGTTCTGGTTTTTGTTTGGTAGTGATAAATGCTACAGCACACTCCTTTCTTCAAGTGCTTTGTAAGAACACATGGCAGGGAAGCAACTGCTAAGTGTAACTGAAGCATGGAAATGTTTAAGTAACCATATGAAAAAGCAGCTATGTTAGAAAGCAGGTTCAAAATGTGACCAAAACCCCCCCTGAAGATTCAATTCTGTTTCTGGTTTGGGCATCCATTTCTGTGTGGAGATTCCTCCTCACCCAGAGTTCATTCTCATGCATAGGAAAGCTGAGAGTTTTGTAACTGTATGGTCGTTCCCCCTGGGTCCTGGTGAGCTGTTTTGGGACAGAATGGTCCTAATTTATCTCCACTCTTTGCAGATGTATGAGTTTCGGAGTACAATTCCCATTCAGGGAGCAAGAACAGCATAAAAGTTTGTGAGAAAGATATTTCCTTAGCTTGCTGGTTGCAGGGTAGGGAGGAGCGTTATAACTTGGTGGATGAACTGTTCCCACCTCCTTCCATCGCTTCCCAATCCTGGACAGCAGGTATTATTTGAAGTATTGTGCTCTAGGGGACAACAGGAAGCTGGAAACTAAAAGCTCCATGTGACACTGGGAATGTCACTGGGAGCATTCAACATCTGAGCTTTTAAACTGAGGATAGCACAGAGACCTGAAGAATATTGAGACAAGTTCAGGACACACAAATTCAACCTGTTTTTCTTTCTTATGGCATGGTTTCCCTACAGAGCAAAGCTTAAGGCTAACTGAAAGACCAGGAGAGTGTGTTAGGTGTCAGCATTCTCTTTCATGTGTCAGGCTTCTGCTGTAGTAGTTGAATGTATTAGCTGCTGTGTATTAGGTTGAATTTAATTCACCCAGTGAGAGAAGAGGAACGCTGAACTGATCAAATACAAGTATAAAGCCTTTATTTGATGAATCACCTGAAATTACATTTAATACATTTTTGTGCTGTGTATGTTTCCAATTGATAATTTTTGATTTAAATATAGATATAAATGCATACCTGAAACTTTTTTGGTACACTCTTACTACTAAGAACACTGTAACCCATCAGTCTTTCATCCCTCTGACAGTTGCAGGGTTAAGAATTGTTTAGCTTGGAACCAACCTTGTGACTTGTCATTGTCCCTTTGCAGGCAAATGTCAAAGATACAGGGAAATTGAACCTTCAGAAGGTTTTTGGTCACATTTTGCTTTCTAATAAATGTAGTTGGTTTCTATATGTAGTTGCTTAAATATTTCCAGGCTTTAGTTACGCTTAGTAGTTGCTTCTCTGCTGTGTGGTCTTATGAAGCTCTTGTAGGAAGGAGTTTGTTGTAGCATTTATCACTGACTACTCACATTGATACATGATCTAAAAGATGCTGCGCAGGTCTGGGAAAAGACCTTTCCTATTGCAGCGATAAACTGGACTAAGCTTTTCATGCTGACTATATGACGGTGCTGGTGTCAAGAAGTGTGGAGTACTTGAAACATCTTCACTGAGCCCAGTTCATGGGGTAGATGATGTGGTGCATTTGCAGTCCTGTGCCCCTGGTTGTCTGCAGCATTTCCCAAGGAAATTTCTGGTTTTATCAAGGAAAATTAGACAGAAGCAGGGAATGTGTCAGTGCCTGTCATATGCTTTCTGTGTCCAGGCAGTGCTCACCTGGGAATGAGTGCTGTGGAGCTGTTGGAGCAGCTCTGCTCTGGAGCCAGGCTGCGAGCGGGGCTGGAGCAGCCTGGAGGAGAAAAGGCTCCTGAAGGGGAGACCTCAGAGCAGCTCCAGTGCCTGAAGGGGCTGCAGGAAACCTGGAGAGGGGCTTTAGGCAAGGGGCTGTAGGGGCAGAACAAGGGGAATGGCTTTAACTGCCAGAGGGGACACTGAGATGAGCTCTTGGGCAGAGGCTCTTCCCTGTGAGGGTGCTGAGGCGCTGGCACAGGGTGCCCAGAGAAGCTGTGGCTGCCCCATCCCTGCAGTGCTCGAGGCCAGGTTGGACACAGGGGCTTGGAGCACTGCTCTATGGAAGGGGTCCCTGCCTGTGGCAGGGGTTGGAACTGGAGGAGCTTTAAGGTCCCTTCCAACCCAGACCGTTCTATGTTTCTATGAATCCCTCTGGCCTGCAAGCAGTACAGCCAGTGATTTCAGGAGTGTTCAGGGAATAAATAAATATGCTCTAATTCTGGGCTTGTTGGGAAGTTTTCCCTGAGTTTTGTTTTAACTGACTACCAGACTAGTGTCTGTTGAGTCTTGACACCTTCAGGTTCAGTAAGTTCAAAGGTATATTTGTAGTCTGTAGAGCAAATAAAAGTGACAACACAGAATTCCTTAACTGTGTCAATTCTCTAAATTTAACTTTTTTAGGGATGAAAGAGTCTGTTGTCTGTCTAATCACAGAATGGTTGGGGTTGAAAAGGACCTTAAGATCACCGAGGACCAACCCCCTGCCCCTGGCAGGGATGCCTCACACTCGACTGTGTTGCCCAAGGCTCTGTCCAGCCTGCCCTTCAGCACTGCCAGGGATGGAGCATTTTCCACTCCCTTGGGCACCCTGTGCCAGCGCCTCACCACCCTCACAGTAAAGGACTTATTCCTTATACCCAAGCTGAACTTCTGCTGTTTAATAACGATAATGTTAATATGTTCTATATATTAAGTTTAATAACGATAATGGTCTCTTAACTACTCCAAAGTTGTAATATTTCCTTTTGGTTATGTTAATTCAAGTCTCCACACTTCTCTGCCCCTGAAGTCTGCAGGGGAAACTGGCATTACACTTGTATGAGATATTACAGACACACAAAAAATGTTCTTGTTTCAGTTCCCAGTCTAAATAAAGATGGGCAGAAGGGGCGATAACTTGGTCTGATCTCCCTTTTAGCTGTGGAGAGAATTAAACACAAGTGACTTGCCCAGAGTCACACAAGAGGCCAGTGTTACAGAGCTGGGAATCAAAGCCATAATCTGAGCATTACCCTTATCTTCACCGCAAGACTAAGAAGAGAAATTCTAGAACAGAACTCTTATTCTCTAAATATACCTGAAGGCACAAGTTGGCTCAGGGCTTGAATTCATCCGGTGATGTGAGACCCAGCCAGCTCGACTGCAAGATAAACCAAGAAGAGATTAGGTTAAAGGACAAACAAAGGAGCATTTCCCCCATCCTCCAAAGCTGGAGCTTCACAATAGCAATTGTGTTCCTTCAATAAGCAAGGGCTGGGTTTCCATAATGGCTTTTAAAGGAAATCATGGCTTATTATTATGTAGGGATGTAATATCTTCATAAGCCAACTATAGAGAGTTTTAATAATTTGCTATAATGTTACTGAATTTTAAAAAAAAAAATCATGTTTTGGGGTTTAAAGCGTCTTTTTCTGATGGTGGTTTTGTTATGAAGAGTTAAGATGAGGCTCAAAGTGGTGCCTTGGCACTAGAGCCAGGTGTCTGGTTCTCCCCCTGGAGGCCTTCAGAGGGATATCCCTCTGTCAAGCTGGGGAAACTGAGGCACATAGAGGACTTATGCACTGTATAGTTTAAATCTTGGAGCCAAATTCCATGTGTAGAAGAAACTGCATCCTTTTGTGGAGGTCTGATAAAATGTAGATGCTGACAGCTTGGCCAGTGAGGTTTCACCGTGCTCTTTGTAAAGAAAAGAAGGTTTTTGCTTTAGAGTCAAACTTCAGTTGCACCCCAGGAAATCAGCATTTGAACTTTAGCCTAAAATATTCTCTCCTCATCAGACCACTACTTAATATTCCTCTGTTTCAACCGGGAGGTATATCTAACCGGGAGGTAAAGTGACTCATAGTAGATTCCATCTTTGGAAAGATAGGATGTGAAGTATTTGTGTTATCAGGAGATACACCAGGTATCTTTGTGGGGTTTTTGCTACCTATAAACTACATTTGATTCAACAAAAGTAAGATGTTTCTAGGTTGAAAAATAACGTTTGGGTCTATTACATGGTGGTAAAGGGGCACTTTCTGCATAGTAAGAGCTTGTTTCATTCATTTGAATTTATTTTATGAAGTAGAAACCCGTTTTAAGAGGTATTGCACCGTGTTACCTGGCTGTTGCCAGGTAAAGCTGGTTGCTGCTCCCTCTGCTTTGCTTGATTTGCTTCTTGAGGTGCAATTCTTAATGATATGAATTGAACCAAAGTGATACGGATCAAAACAAAACAAATAACAAATGTGCTCTTAGCCTGGAATGTTGGATAGCCCAGCAAGTGGGGAACCTGGTGGGACTCTGATCTCTGTTGCTGGCAGCGAGCTGTAACCTCTGAGCATAGATCCGCAGGTCAAACGGTTTGCAACTGGATTTTTAATAGCCGTTGTTCTGTTGCTGTTTTTGTTGCAGATGGCCGCACTGATCCAATTTTGGATGATGTAAGTGATGCCTTCAAGCTTATGGGGGTTAACCTGTATGAGCTGGAAGATTACATCCACAATATCGAGCCTGTCACTTTTGCACATCAAATCCCTTCGTTCCCCGTCAGCAAGAACAATGTCCTGCAGTTTCCCCAGCCGGGAAGTAAGGATGCAGAAGAAAGGAAGGAGTACATCCCCGAATACCTGCCACCCATTGTCTCCTCTCAAGAAGGTGTGAAATCAATCCTTTGCTTTAAGCTTTGGGCCCTGTGTGTTGCATGTTTGTTTTGCATCCTCAAGCAGTTGGAGCTGTGCTGCCCCAGAGCAGTGACTCTGGGAGGACCCGCTGGGTGTTACACAAGTGTGGTGTTTCAAAACAGGGAGCAGTGCTGTGGCAAGGTTGTTTTTCGTTCTTTCACTTTCCTCCAAGGGTAACATGATGTTTGGTAAAATACACCATCGTAATACACTTTTCTGTAATGCAGTTGAAATTTAAAGGTTTGGGGGGCAGTAGAATTGAATGCTTTTCACTGTTATGTATTAGCCCATCTCTTATGGGTACTGCAAGAGCTTCAGTAATTTGGTAAAGGTAGAAGAAGGAATGCCAGTGAGACGGCCATAGCATTCCCATCTCCTGACAGGTATTTCTTCTTCCTTCAAACAAATGTCGCACACACAAAATTCCAGTTAAAATGAATTCAGATCTAAAATAAGGAAGGATCACTGTAATAGTGAAACCAACTTACACAAGTGCTACAAGCTGCAGTTACCCTGAGAGTATTAACAGTGGCACTGGAGAAAGCTAAATGTGTTCTGGTTTTCAGCTTTATGACATTTGACTGCTAATAAGATAAACCTCTAAGAAATGTGTCCTATTCTAACTTTCCCTTTGAATAGTGAACATCACACAGTTGTACTTTGAGGGCAAATTAACACATGTGAGCTTGTGGACTGGGAACAAAATTCTGGAGAGAAGAACTTCATTTTTCAAATGGGTGTAATGAACGGAAGCAATCCTCACAGCATACGTACTTAATGGAGAAGAGAAGGCTGCCTGGGGACCTCATAGCAGGCTTCGAGTGTCTGAAGAGGGCTTGTAAGGATGCTGGGGAGGGACTGTTCATTAGGACTGTAGTGATGGGACAAGGTGTAACAGGTTCAAACTTAAACAGGGAAAGTTTAGATTGGATATAAGGAAGAAGTTCTTCCCTGTGAGGGTGGTGAGGCACTGGAATGGGTTGCCCAGGGAAGTTGTGAATGCTCCATCCCTGATGGTGTTTAAGGCTGGGTTGGACAGAGCCTTGGGTGACATGGTTTAGTGTGCGGTGTCTCTGCCCATGGCATCGGGGTTGGAACTTTCCAACCCAAACCATTCTATGATTCTATAATGGTTATTGTGCTCTGTTACTCATATTTTTCTGTTTCAAGAACTAAGGTCTCAGTGTCTGCACATGGAAATACATGTAGAAGTTCTGCCCAGTATAAAGATGAATTTGAACAGCATCACCTTATTGGGTAGACTAAATCCACGGCTATGCGGCTACAAATGGCACACAGGGCAGTATTTCAATGATTTCAAACTGAAGTAAGTGTATGTTCAGCCTTTTGTACATCATGTTCAGCTAGACAGATGCAGTTACTGTATGCTCCAGTTAGACTAAGTGAGATGATAGTCAAGGACTCTTATCTGAGGTGTAAATGTCTGTCAGACATGACGGTTTGGGTGTGTTCAGAACAAATACACTATTTCCAGTCACAATGTGCAGACTTACACTGGTGAGTATTTCGGAAGCTCTGTAGACCTGACTTTTCTCTTTAATTGCATTAAATACATAGTTATTTCATAGATCAATAGCATTTTAATGTCTTTTGCCTTTATATAACCCAGGAAGCGAAACTGCTGTTCAAAGCAGAAATCCTGTCTCTGATTGATAAGGAGATACTAAAATCTCCCTTTGTGAAGTTTGTTAAAAGGCTTGCTTTTCAATTCTAACCGTGAACTCTCTTCAACCAGGAAGAGACACTAAAAATGGAAATATCTTACATGTAGACAACATTCATAAGGGAAAAATATGGAGGAGGAAGACACTGAGAAGCGAAAAGGGATTTTAGCTACCCCATTCTGGCTACTTGTAACGCTTTAGCCTGGTCTTTTTCAGGAAGCAACCACCATTGTGTCAGAGAAATCCAACATCTTTGAAGTGTAACAAGGTACCTTCAGTTTTGTGCCTATTTATTTATTAGCTTGGAAAATCATACTTTAAAAATACTCGAGAAAGATCAAATCCAAGAAGGCTCAAAGCGGCTGTAAAGGAATATCTGAACATGGGGAGTGAGAGTGTTGCAGGCTCAGTCTGCCGATACGTGACATACAAAGAGAGGCTAAAAATTGAAATGGGGACAGTTGTGCTGCTTTTTTTCCCTTGTATGTAACTTTTTATACTCTTTCTCTTGCAAGTTAGATCCAGGAGTTAGATTTTAGCAGTCCTTATAAATAATGTATGAATCCTTTTAACACCCGAAGTAAGAAGATATTATTGCCGAAGTTGGATGAGAACCAGGAAAACTTCTGATGCCTCAGGCTAGTGTATCAGAGAACCTATAGGCACAGCTTCAGAAACATGAATACAGTATGTTTTTAATGGAAACTTAAAGGAAGCATTAAATACAACTGCTGAATGCAGGTTGCTTAGATTTGATTTAAGAAACGTAAGAGTTAAGGGCATTTTAATTTTGAATTGAATAGTTTCTGAAAATGCAGTTTGTAATTTTAAGCCCTGTATTGTTTTTTTGGAAGGGGTGAAGTGGATCAAGAGACGATGTTGTGTGTGTTTGGTTGTATTTGATTTCAAACAAAATGAGACAGAAAAACTATTGCAGATGAAGGGAGATGCATCGTAAAGCTACTGAGGAATTGCACAAGCTGCTTGAATAGTTCACAGATCTTTACAGAGTCCAAAACCAATGTGCTGCTGCTAAGATTGTGCAGTCCGTAAGATCTGAGTTGCTTTGAGTAGGCAATGAAGATAATTAGGCAGTAATGAAGGAAAGCTTCATGTGCCTTACGACGTGTAATGTAAATCCTTCAGTCACTTAAAGGGCTGTCAGGACCACTCGTTCTGTCCCGTTTTCTACTGAACCCTAAAGCTCAGCTTGTGTTATGAATATTTGTTTACTGATAAGATTCAGAAATGACTGGTGCTGATATATTTTAGCAGTGGTGTAGCCATGAATGGTCTGAGGGTGTGAGTAGAGCAAGGTTTACTGGGAGAGGTGATGTATTTCATATAATACTATTTAATAATACTATTTTGAGGTATTACCTCTGGTGGCAAACTGACTTCATAAGTAATTTTATGTAGGTGCTTTAGTAAGAAAAGCTGGGTTTAACTGTTAACTTAAAAACCAAACCAGTGTTCAGTATGCACTATGGCCAGTAGGTGTTGCTAACTTCCTTCTCAAAAGCCCTCTGGTTCTGTGCCTGTAACTTAACTTCTTTCCACTTATTCTAGAACTGGAGGTGGTGTGTTTGGAGTATACCCAGAAGCTTGAGCGATGTCTTAGGTACCACTGCTCAATAGGAGCAAAAAGCCCTGTCCAGCCTGAGAGGAGCCATTCTCTTCATATATACTCAATAGTAAGAAATGCTGAAACAGCTCGAAATGTTTCTTGAAGTTGGGGGGAAAGGGAGGAAGGCAAATAGGTTTTCCACATGTGTAATTCGTGTCGGTTGGAAGCTCAGTTGGGTGATACATGTTGTGTTCCAACAAAGCAGAAACTGTTTTCTTGCTTTAAACAGAGATTGCTGTATTCCAGTAACATGCGCTAACCAAACGCTTGCGCTGCGGGGATCTACATGTCTAATTCTATATTTTATAAAACAATCTGACTCACTATTGCCATGGCAAATGATGGCTTTTTAGCAGAGTTTTTACAAAGGACACTGAAGAAATGATTTTATGCCAATGTCTCATGATGTTCAGTGCCTGCCTATTTTTAATTAGCCTCCTTTTTGTTGTTTTGAGTTATTTTAGCGCTGTTGTCACTAAAATGTCATGGTCAACATGTAAGACAGATTAAAAAAGGAGGAAAAAATAAATTAGTTGCAAAACATGATGGTCATGCTTTATTTCTTGGGCTTTAATGCAAAAGAACATGCATTTTGCAATAAGCCAACAGCTTCATAGAATTTGTTGATTGCATTTGAAGCAAAACAGTGCTGTGCTGAAACTAGGCCAGAGAGAAAGCCCAGATACTTTTCCACAGTTAATAGTAATAGTAGTAGTAGTAATAAGAATAATAATCATCATCATAATCGCTATTACATTTTGTGATAATATTGAGCTCCGAGTCCTTATGCTTTAAGAACACGTATCATTCTTCGTAGATACACAAGGTGTGAATCCTGCATGTGCCATAGTAACCTTGTTTTTAAGCTTCCTAGGATGAATTTCTATCTGTGCCTATTGCCTTTTGTTACTACCTCATCCATAATAATAATAGTTTATAAAAATAAGCACTTTTTGTCAACTGCTTTATTTTCCTGTCTTTCGGAAGTTCCAGGTAGTCGATCCTGTTTCTCTGATCAGAAGACTGAAGAAAACAGGCTGCTGTTGTGCATGGAATGCTGTTTGTAGTCTGTTATATTTTATTAGACTCTCATTTCTCTCTTACACCATAGTTGTGCTAAGGTGCATAAGAAGGATAAGAGGGAGGAGACATGAGACTCTCTTCCCAGTAGTTGAGATTATTTGATGGGAGAGGGGTAGCTTGCAGGGAGTCAAACTTCTTCCTGACTTCTTGCTTCATTTTTTTCTGTCTTCTGCTTCATTCCACTTCACCCCTGCTTCATAAAGGTGCATCTCCTTTCCCTTGATGATGATCTGGAAACAAATATAATTTTTAGTGGACATTAAGTTTTGTGGTTTTTCATTCCTGATAACACGTGTTCAGGTGCTGTCAGTGTATTTCTGATCCTTGAGTCAGGACCAGTTCTTGGCGCAATGTACAAATTTGGATTTATTTGTAGCCTTTTCTGTGGGAACATTTTATTTCCCTGGCAGATCAAAGCATGAAATTGTTGATTTCTTACAATCTTGCCTTTTCCCCTTTTTGCTGTTGATGTGATGTTAGGTTTTGGTGGGTAACAGGTCTTGCAGCCACCTGGAATTGTGGAAACCCAGCTGTCAAACCATCTCAGAACATACGTTGTTTCAGTATGAGTTGCTCTAATTCACATTTGGATTGATGAGGAGGGACATGTATGAAGCAAGGTGCTATGACTGCGTTATTTTTGCATCAGATATCTGGGCTCCACCAGATATCAGATGCTGTAGAATTGCGACTGTATAAAGCATGAAGCACCGTGGTGGTACAAAGCATTAGTGTGTATCTGCAGTGGTTTAGATTTATCAGGTTTTTAAATCCCCGGGCCTTTTGGTCTAGCATTCCGTTCTTTGGGTCCGGAGCTGAATGTAGCAGGTCTTGAATTTCCGACCAGTGTCAGTTCGGTCTCTGGTTTCCTCAAGGGTTAAACAAAGCCAATATTTCTTTCTAAATTAGCACTTGATGGCTTTTAAAATGCACACTAGAATTTCGGCTTTGTCGTTTTGATAACACAGGACTTGTTTGTTGTCATTTTTAAGCCTTTCTGCATTTCCCCAAGATCTGTTTTAATCGCACAGACAAACTCTTTTTCATATTTACACCCATGATTTAAAGCAGCAACGATCATTCCAACAGAGCTTTTCCCAGTGCACTCAGTTAGGAAGGCACCACCCATCACCAAACAGGTACTGTGCAGTGAACTGGCTTGAAGAGTTAAACCCCTGCCTGCCTGTGAACGCTTTGCTCCTGGCTGCTACCCATGCCTGGCTGTTGAGCGTTCGCAAGCATCCTTTAGCTGTCCGTGCAGGATGCGGAGTGTTAGACGCTGATTGCTTTTGTGCAGATGAGTCTTCACGTCTGCATCACCCCGGCAAGGAGGAAGCAACAGGAGAGACAGACAAAATGAGAAAGGCAGCCAAGCTTGAGATGCAGACAGAAGAAAGGCATTGGGAAAGAGCCAATAGGAGAGGCAGGTTTCAAAGAAAAAGGAAAATGTGAGACAGGAACAGAAAAAAAAGTGTACAGAAAGTGTGCCTGCTTTAAATCTTGCCATTAGACAGAAAAATAAGTGTATGAAAGGCGTGCTGATAAAGCTGTAATTGGGAAGACAAGTGTATCTTTACCTTTTCTTAAAAAGTTGGATCATAATGGAAAGCATAATTCCAAGTGCAATACTTCAAGAAAGGATTTAATGAGGAAGAGTTTATTTTTTATTTAAAAAAAAAGCTGAAAGTATGAAGTTAAATAGACTTTTGCCAGGAGCTTCAGTTAATTTGCAGCGCTTGGGGGAAAAAGAAATCAATGTAATACATGCCATAGTAAAACTTTATCCATGGCAGAAACCAAATCGCATAGCTGGGATCCAGAGACTATGGAGACAGAGGCATACAGTGCAGAGGCATAGTGTTTTATATTCTATAGGAGACTAGTACCTAACTTTCTCCTAATCATTCATGTCTGGGTTAAAAAAACAACCTCTTGCCTTTTTTTATAAGAAGCGTAGTAGAAGCTGGAAGGAAATGGATTAAAAACTGGTTTTAAGAGAGAGCCTGTGATGGATTGTCATGTTGTTTGAGGTCTTTTGTGTTGTATCCTTTGAAACAAACCAGCTTGAATTGGGCTGCATCTGAATAAGCAAATCAGCAAAGACAGTTTGGAAAGTTCTGACTCCATTCTTTCTTAAGTAATAGTGAGTTAGTAAGACTAACTATGACAATTCAGCATTGTGTAAATGTATTTCCTCAGCTTCCTCAGCTATCTGCTTTTATTCGCTGCATATTGCAAATGGAACAAAGTTAACGTGACTTTACTTCAAGACGATCTCATCCTTTGAAAGCCTTCCCGCAAAGATGTGTCTGGTTTTCAGACCTGTGGAGATAACTTATGAGTTGTCAGTGATTCTGATTCACAATAGAAACTGCGGAATGCAGAAGTGGACTCATAAAAGGCAGCTTTTTGCAGTAAATTATTTACACTGCGTTACAATGAAAGTCGTGGGCTTCTTTCACTGCATTATGATGTGCAAATAACAATTTTGGCTATAATAAAAATGGGACTTTATGATAAAAGGATTCTGTTGTCTTGTGCATTTTAAACAGAAATGCTGTCATGATTTTAATTTCCTACTGATCCTTCCTCAGCAAAACTTTTGTCTCTTGTCTCCACTCATCACCTCGGAGCAGTTTTTCCCCTACTCTGACAATGTGTGACTTTGTTTAGTGCCTGCATTGCTTCCTGCACTGTCTGCTGCTGCTGTGCTCGAGGATTTTATTTCATCTGGATCATCAGACACCTTTGTGCCTTTGAAAGCAGAGGTTTCAAATTAGGTCATCGTCCGATAGCCGTGTGTGACTGTTCTCAAGCATTTCAATCTTTCCCTTACTGTACTGAGTGTTCTGGGGGGCTCTAGGGAAGGAAGTGGGCAAGGAAAGCCTAGCCACCGCTTAAAGCAGGATAAAAGGGAAGCATAGAAGAATAAGAGTTCTTGCCCAGAACTGGTGTATCTTATGGGCTGGCCTTGCAACTTCATTATCTTTCAGTTTCTGTCCTATTTTTCTTCTCATCACATGCTTTTATATGGTTTTCCTCTTTCACTTTTGCCACCGGAGTTGCTTGAACTTAATAAAAATGTTAGTGATGCCTAACGATTCCTGGCATTTAAAAAGCAAATGTTAATTATTGTAGCTGCTGGGAGCAGAACCACAAAGCTGATTGTTAGCCCCTCACACAGGAATTTGTGCCAAACCTTATGAGAAGTGGCTCATAAGCCAAGCAAGCCTTAGTTGTGTACTGGATTTGAGAGGATTGTTTGGGAAGGATGTGGAAGCAGAACGTGTTGGTTGAAATCTCAATACCTCTATCTTATTTTGAGACCAGTGGCTCGAAGTTTCTCCTGCAATGCCAGCATCATTCTGCTGCTGATTAACAGCTGTGGCATTTACATGGGTGGGGAAGGGTCCGTGCTTGGAGTTCAGGAGCTGACACTTGAGGTAGTTGTTCTGAGTAACCCTACTGTCCAGAGGAGCATAGAATCATAGAGTGGTTTGGGTTGGAAGATACCTTAAAGCTCATCAAGTTTTAACCTTTAAACACTTCCAAAGTGTCTGAAATATTTCTTTCTTCCTGTGAAAAATACCCATGCTTGGAGCTATTCAGGAATAGATGTTACACGGTGTTTACACTTTCATGTTTACAATTTCATGTGTAGCTTGATCTTCTCATCAGAACAACCATTGTCTAGACAAAGATCACTAATGAATTATAGGACCCTTATCTCTCTTGCCTTTATCATGAGAATGACTCATTACAAAGCTTCTGCAGACAAGTGTGTGGTAGGGTCCGGGGTAAGAACTCAGCCTTCTTATATTAAAAATTAT
The DNA here is from genome assembly GCA_024733675.1 of Psilopsiagon aymara. Lineage (NCBI taxonomy): Eukaryota > Metazoa > Chordata > Aves > Psittaciformes > Psittacidae > Psilopsiagon > Psilopsiagon aymara. The sequence goes on from JANRGW010006189.1 coordinate 13,825, forward strand.
TACTAAGAGACCTCATTTGAATTACTTGTCCGTTGCCACACACAGATAAGCACTAGAACTTTACCGTGCAGCTCTTAACTTCAGCGTCTTCTTCCAGTCTTCACCTTTGGTCCATGTTCGTGTTTTCTCCAAGTCTCAACTAAAGGGAGTATTAAGTGAGTGGGTAAGTCATTAGGAAGGGATAACTCATTTTGGTGTGTGGGCAGTTCCACTTCATTCTGCAAGAGCCTAAGAAATGTAAGGTTGGATCAAGAACAGAGTTCAAATTAGAAGGCTTTTGGAGGCACGACCCTAATTCTTGTAGTGAGATGCTTGGATAATTGAAGTTCATCTTTAACTGAGTGTTTTGTTGGAATCTTTCATTTTTGTAATTGCAGTCATTAGAAACATTATTGGTTCTTTGATGATGATGGTTTTGTCTATTTCTTTAGTTTGGATTTTGTTGCTCTGAACAGCTGTGTATTGCGTGACTAGATCAAATATAGCTCTGTTTGCCTCTTGTGTGTAAATGCATGCTGTTTGGATTGGTTAAGCAAAACCTGCAATAGCATACCTGCGTGTTTGAGAAGCAATGTCAAACTTGAGCAGGGCTGGATCTGGCTTGTATTTAGCCCAAGGCTGGAAAACATAGGGTCTTCAGGTGGTAACACAGCAAGTCACACTTTTCCCTGACTTGGTTTGAGATTAATGTTTCAATCCTGGCTATAAGTGATGACGCCACACTGCCAGAGGTGGTATTTTATATGGAGAGATAAATTGAAGTTCGACTCTGTGTGTGTGTATGTTTAAATCAGTCCAACAACAACGTAAATGGCCTTTATTCTGGCCACTTTACAATCTGCAGCATTCTGCCTAATTCATTTTCTTTGGTGAACTTGTTTGCCCTCTGCGTTCGCACTGTTGGTGTCTGCTGCTTTCCCATTCCAAGGAGTTGTGCTAAAGGAAGACTCTGCGTTTCATGTGTATTCCTACGGTTGGGTTGAAGCATACTTTTCTTCAAACGTTATGAGCTCTTTTCCCTGAGGGGAGGAGGATGGTACTGATTCTGTGTGTCTGAGAGGTACGGCTTAACAGATTGGCCAAATAATCCATCCTGAATTGGAGAGTTAAATAATTTTAATACCCCTTATCTTGCATAGATTTTTGTGGATATTCATCTCAGCAAATGAACTTTGCATTTCTAAATGTGAGGAGCAGCATGTTCGTTCAGGTACAGCATACTTGAATCTTAATATTCTCCAGGTTTCTGTGCATGTGGGACTTGAGCTCCAGGCGTAGTTAAAGAAGTGCTTTGCGCCTGTGCGTGGACAACACTAATCACGTCCGACAGTCACAATTGGGAATAGCATGAAGGAAATAATAGTTCTTGACCAATCGCTATAACACAGGAAGTCCCGGTGCCATAGGAAGGGAGAGAAACTCACTTTTCATTTCCTTTTGAGTCCAGTGCGTCCAGATTAACTTGAGAGGGAGCCAGGGTGCAGCTCTGAGGATTTAGCCTTTAATTGGGGCTACCTACATATGGAGCCCATCTCAGCAAGCAGGTAGTCACCATCAGAAGAGCTCTCATAGCTTAACTGCTGGGTATCCTGTTGCAAATTAAATATGGAACAAGGATGTGTCTGGTTTTGCATGAGAAACTTTTAACACATTCATTAAAGAGGCTTCCTTTCTGCTCCGAGTGTTTTAAGTGACAGTAGTGCTGGAGGTGATATGTCATCTGTAATCCCTTGGAGATAACTGGTTTCTTTTGCTGTTTTGAAGAGGATCGATTGATTTTTACCACTCTTATGTGCAACAGTTGTAATTTTCTCTGTTACAGGTTTTACATGTTCAGCTTAGCAGGTTTACTGTAATCCAGTTACCTTTGGGTGCTTGCGTGTATAAAATATTATACAAACATTTGCAATGTGATCAAAATGTGCACATATATTTACTAAGATAAAAGCAATGGTTAAAATCACATATCCTTGCCCAGGCACCTTGAGTTGCGATGGGGTTTTTTTAAGAAGCATTAAAATTACAAGTGAAAATCTATTTAGATGTAGCTGAGATTTAGCCATCTATTTATCCTCCTTTAGCATCATACCTGAAGTTGTTTTTCCAAGTCCCTTAATAACATGATCTACAGTCACAATGGTTGTGATGAGCTGAAAAATCAGGGTGGAATTTTATTGTATAGCTCAGTTGCACTCACAAGCTGCAGCGTGTGAAGGGTTTATCGCTGCATTGCATTATTGATACAATTCAGTATGGCTTTTAGGACTCAGGGAAAGCAAACTTGTGAATTAAAACATTGTAAGTATCTTAATGCCTACGTTGCAGGTAACAGTGTTCTTGTAGATGCACCGATTTTCACAGGGTAGAGCTTATGCATAATGTCTGTTCAAAACTGAAGGTGATGCAGGCTGAGAAACTGCATTGTCAGTAAACCTCAGTTTTGTAAGTGGTCCATTTACTGAAGCAGTTTTTCCTTCACACAGATACTCCTTGTGTGAGTTCACTAAGCTGAGGGCCTTGCATGTATTTTTGATCTGTGTTTGGTTCAGAGGCAGAGAAGGTGATGGCTCATCTGTATTCCGAGACAAGTTTCTTTTGCTATTCTGAAGGGAATCGACGGATTTTTACCATTCTTATGTGCTTTAATTTTCTGTACTACAGGCTTTCCATGTTCAGATCCCAAGGTTTAGAGTAATTCAAATAACTTTTTTGGGGGGTGTGTACATAAAATACACAGGATGAAGCAACGCAGCACATCTTCTAGACCCCCCTGGTGTAATCCCATGCAGATGGGATGCCAGTGTAAAGCTGTGGCCTTAAGTGAAGATTATTATACTTAATTTGACCTTGAATTTTGCAGTATTATTGATCCTTTAGGGACGTGCTCCTGTGCCCAGGCTGATTTTCTGAGGTCATAGACTAAGCCAAGCAGTGTTGCAGCAGACATCCAAGGCAGTGCAATGAAGCAGCATTGATTAGTAGATGGCATTTTATAAGCAGCTTGGTGAGCTCTTGAGACCAACGTATTTCAGATGGGATGAAAAATTGAGTCCTTGCCACTCGTGGTGATTAGAGCCTGTGTGGCTCACTTTTCAAGAGCAGCATGTTAACCCTGCAGGCATGATGCCAGTTGGGTTATAGAGTTCTGCCAGCCTGGATGCCCCGAGCAGTTTCAAGTTCATGGAGGAGAAGCGACTCAGCGCTGTTACTGTGCTTCAGCCGCAGTGATGCTGAGACCGGGGCCTATCTGAATGCAACAGCATAGTTTCTCTCGGTTTAAGGGTAAATCCAGCCATGCTCATGTGTATTCTAGGTTAATGTTAGACCTTCATGTGTGAGTGATGATAGAGAAATAAATGCAAGGTCATTAATGCCCTTTCAGGACAGGGAGATGCGCCCGTGCTGGTACCCAATCTGTGTTTGCAGAGGAGAGGACCCTGTGTGATTCACAGGTGCTGTAATGTACTGAAGAAACTCGTGCAAATAAACAGAAATGCTGATTCCTTTTATCTAAATAGTTTTCTTCCTTTCACATACATTTGAGGGGCTGCTTTTGTGTGCAGCAAAGATAAATCATTTCCATGTGGTATTTCTAGCAATGTATAGAAAAGTTGTGTGTTAAAGGAATCTGATGCAAATAGCTGAGTAGAAGGACAACTGGTTGTAATCTGGAAAAGAGAGGTGTGAGAGGTGGGAAGGTGATGCTGCAGTGGTGTGTGTGCCACCAGCGGAATGCATGGTGGGGTTTTATGAAGTGGAATGGTTCTTATCAGCCCCTGGTAAAACGGGTAACATTTGTGCTGCTTTCAGACTCCAGTGTCACCCACATGCTTATTCTGTGCAGTAGCTATTGGCCTTATCTAAATGGAAAACCCTTTCCAGCTTGAGAACAACTTAGCGACTTTTTAGTATCAAAAGGAGCACATTGTACACGACACATGTACGAGACTCAAAGGAACATGTATGCTGCCTAAAGTTTTTGGAGCTAGTGTGTGTGCTAATCTCCTGAGAGTTCGTTGCTCTGAGCTTTTATCCAGAGCAAAGGGACTCAGAGCCAAAGACTTCTGTGCACTGCCACTCCATCTGAAAGAACCAGCTCCTTTTTCCTTAGTTCAAGGCAATACGCCCAGAAGTATATGTACGTCATTCCTATCAATGCAGTCACAGGACTCCGACTTCCTTTTTAAGTGGAAATAAATGAAAATGGTTTCATTCTGGTTTGTTAAAACAGTAGAGGAGGTTTCTGCTACAGTCTAATTGTCTCAGATCTGTTTCTCAATGCATCATTCTTTGCATTAAGCTGTTATTATCTTTTAACGTTGTTTAGAAGAGATCAAATACATTGGTAGTATCTGAGGGGAAATACTCTAGATGCTGGGTTTAGGAGGAAAAGCTTAGATGTGGTTTAAAAATCTGCTTGCTTCATGAGTCGACTGCAGTTCAGACTACTCAGTTACTGCAGCCTCTAAATGTCCAGTTCTGCACTTTCTTTGCCTTAATTTGTGTAAGTTTTGCTTTCCCAGATAATCTCTTATGAAGGGGCAGCATGATGAGGTAAGAAGTGAGCTTCAGAGTGAGAGATCCCATCAAGAAGTCATGTCCATCTAGTATCGCATCGACAGGGAGAGAGCACGCAAGCTATCAGATAACATTAAACACCATTCTGCCGAATTAGGTGACTTTGTTTCCTTTCCTGCATTCAGTGTCCCAGCATCCTGCAAAGGTGGGAACAGCCAGAGCTGCATCAGTGCTGTTCTTTCTCTGATTCATTTCTCTAGCCACAGCAGTTATAACCTTTTCATTTTAACCAGCCAAAGCTTTGTTAAACAGGAGCCTCTTCTGGTCATAGATACCATGGGACATGAACATGTTTAAGGCAATTCAGTGCCTGTAAGAAAGGGGATACGAAGAAAAGTCTTACTTCCTCTGCAAAGAGCTGGATCCCCAATTGCAGCAGAGGTGACAGAGAATGACATTTGGCAAAAATCCAGAGCAAGCCTCAGCCTCTTTGCCTCTTGTTGCAATGAGGCACCTTAACTGCTCTGTCATCATCACACCTGGTTTCAGGTAAAGAACATTAGAAATATGAGTGGAGGTTTTCAAGATTCCCCTCCATTTGAGAGCATCTTAACACTGTCCCCATCAAGGATTTATATGTCTTGAATATTAGCTATCTGTATTGCATATAGATATCTAGATATATCTATATAGTTATCAATATCATATCACATCTACTTTCACTCTGCTGATGCAGTATCAAGGCTGAAGCTTCTGTGAAAGTAATTTCTCTGGAGCTTTTATTTTGCCTTTTATGTGCATTTACAGCAGTCACAGCAAAATCTGCGTTCTTAAAATGACAGCAGCATAATCTGGTTACATATGGCAAAGGAAATAATACAAAAGATCTTGCCTTTCTCTCGTATGAGTCCATAGCATCTTATATTGCTGCATGGCTATGAAATGCACTTCACAAGTGGGATATTTTAAGTGTTGTGTTAAAATTATCTATTGTGTAAAAGGCTAATATTAATATTTACTGCATTTTAATTTAAGTTAATGAATGTGCTGTTTTCTTAGCTCACATGAATTTGCTCACTCACTCTTTCTGTCACTGCCTCTTCTCTTGCTCAAAAACAAAACGAAGGAGCACGTACCCAAAGAGGGTGATTGCTTCTATACCACACTCTGGCTTTCAGAATGGAAACTTCAGGGGGGAAGCTGAGAGGAGGCAGACAGGACATGCAAAGAAATAAAATGCTTCAGGCCCATCTGGGCACTGGAAATCAGATAACCACAGGCCTGGTGTGTCTTCTTGGAGGTTGTATTAGTAGTTACTATGCAATAATGTCTATGAATAACAAGAGCTTAGTGTGTGATGCATGCAGCACAGGTTGGAGCAGGAGGTGCAGTGATTTGCTCCTAGAAATCTGCCATTGGGAGACAAAAAAAAGAGACACCAGAGTGGTGTTTAGCAGTTGCTAAAGTTAGGGGAAAGGAGAAAATAAAACCTTCTCTATGCTAGTGAAGGACGTCTCAACTTGAACTAGAGCCAGCAGGGCACTGTTGGTTGGGCACTGGCAACCAAGCTGTTGGCAGTACATCACTGTTCGTGTTGCAACTGGGAGAAGCACAGGACAGCATCTTGTCTCCAGTTGTACCATCATCAATTTTAAGGTGCCAAGGTCATGGTGATGCTCAGGAAAACAGATGACAACTTGGGGAAAGCCAAACCCTTCCTAGGCTCGTTGCAGTAGTGTAGTTCTGGTGTTTAATTCAGTAAGGGGATGTTTTGGAAGGTAATGTGGAAAAGATGTCAGCCAGGTCTTTAAAGTGCGTGCCTAAGGTCTGTCGAATGGAAAGATAAATGGTGATAATGCTAAACAAATGAACATGGGTATTAAAACAGCAGGGCCATATATACAGGGTGCTTTTGTTGGTTCAGTTTGTCATAGAATCATAGAATGGTTTGGGTTGGAAGGAACCTTAAATTCTATCCAGTACCAACCCTCTGCCACAGGCAGGGACACCTTCCACTAGAGCAGGTTGGTCCAAGCCCTTTCAGCCTGGCCTTAAACACTGCGTGGGATGGGGCAGTTTATACTGTTGAAACGAATCTAAGCCCAGCTGTGCTTGGCAAGCTGAACTTCTGCTTAGATGGATGCCCTGAAGTGGGAGCACTCAGAGAATGCTTTGGATCAGAACTTGAGCAATACCCTTGTACAACACACACATGTAATGATGCCTGCTCAAAGGACTTCTTTATTCAGAGACTGCATCTACCTCTTTGTGCTTGGTGGTCCTTGATGGATCCATTTAAGGAAGAGCAAGAATCCCTGCTGGGAAGCAGAAACCATCTGTCCCAGTGTAGTGCCATGTTAAAGGGCTATACTAGCTCTGCTAGCTGAGCAAGATTTGGGATGCGACTACCTAGTAGGAGGTTGTAGTGAGGTGGGGGTCGGTCTCTTCTCTCGAGTAATAAACCATAGGACAAGAGGTAATGGCCTCAAGCTGTTTCAGTCAGATATTGGAATAGGCTTGTGAATACTGGAATAGGCTTGTGAATACCATGTAGATGTGGCGCTCTGTGCTGTGGGTTAGTTGTGGCCTCAGTGCTGCTGGGGAATGGCTGGACTTGAGCTTAAAGGTCTTTTCCAACCTCATTGATGCTATTATTCTATGCAGGTACCTCACTCTCAAGCTGAAACAGATCTGAGATGTCCTTTCTCCCTGCAAAGCTGGGAGTTTGTTAAAGAAGAAATTGAACAGAAAATACATATTCCATTGGTGTTTTTTATTCATCAGTCTTCTGAATACCCTGGAAAATCAGATATTTTCCTCTTCCCTCTTCAAACTCAGTCAGATGAGATCAGGTGTTTTCCAGTAACACCTGATTTAATATCATATTGGTCCAGCCTTGCACCCTGACTGCATCAGTGGGTTTCCAACAGGAGTATTTTACAAATCACTGCAGAACTGCGTAGGTTGCCCACTGTTCTCAGAGGAATTTCCAGCTTGGAAGCATGCTGAGCTTGCTTTATATTAGCTAGAAAATCCCAAGAGGTCTCTATCACCCTTCTCCCTTCAGATACCACACGTGCAAGCATTTTTTAGCATCGTTCCAAGCCTCAAGTTGAGAGAAGTTATGACTTAAGGCTATTGAACATGTAGTTTTCAGACAGCTGCAAGTTCTGCTATTTTTAAACACTTCTTCACCTGCAACAAAAGCCTCAGTTATTACGTGCAATAATGTAGTCAATAAACTTCAGTTTGAAACTTCTCTATTTTAGCTGCACTTTGCTCATAGGAATGTGGAAGGAAAGATTTTGTGAACTCAAGCAACTGAAGTCTTACAGTAACTTTCTCATAGAAATTCGGCTCTGAAGTGGAATTCATGCATAAGATATTGTGTTTCTGATAGAACTGGTTGTTTCTTTCTTTTTTCCCCTGAGAATTCTAAATGTCTGAGGCACGATTTAAAATGGAAATAGCATCGTAGCCTTCACTGTTGTGTCACTATCAATTTGCTGTAGTTAAAGCATTTGGGGAGATGAAATAGATTCAATCGAGCTAGCAGATAGTATCTTGCAGTCTTTTTATTTAAATGCTCTTCTCTCTTAATGCAAAAGACAGCATGTGTGGATGTGCCTATGGATGTTACCTACAGGGACTAGAGAGCAAGTGCTGTTGGTGCTCACTGAGTTTTGGGTTCCTCTGTTAGTAGTTTTACAAACCTCATGTACTCTCTTCCCCCATCTCAGCTTTTACGCATGCATTACATTGCTAAGCTAGCACGTTAGGAATTCATTTTGCCCCCTCGAAGCTCAGTATTTCCAGCATTCTGGAAGTTTTATTTGAATCAAGCCCCTTTTGCCAGCTGGAAGTGGACCCTTGTTTTGACAAACACTTCCGTACTGTTCTCATGCAGCATTGTAGGTCTTCTAATACTATGACCGCCTTAAATGCTACGGTCAGATTTGCTGTGCCTTTTCTCTCTGCCAGTGACTGCTTCTTCCAGCAGTTCCTAAGCATTCCATGCTTCCCTTCCTAATTCTATGGTTCTCTAATAAGCATGTTTCTTGAAATGCATTAACTATTTTTTTCCTGCATGCTGAGCTTACATTGTTCTAAGCAGAACACTTTATACCTATATTTCTTATAGCTGTTGTTTTCCATGAACGTTTGTGCCACACTTTCAGTGTTGCTTTTCCTGACGAGTTTCCTTAAACAGGATCATCCTGGGTTTTAAAATATCCTACAGTAAGAGCATGTGTAAATGATACTCGTTTGGTTCCTCACTAGATAACTGCCTCTGCTTCTTCATTACCACTTGTCTGCATTCTTCCAGCATGTTTCATTTTTGTCCAAGACTTTTCAAGTAAGATGTAGTGATACTGTCAGATGTCGAACTTTAAAGCTGCTGTAGCAGTTTCCAGTTATCTATTATTTTTGTAGTTCTTTCAGAAGCAGCTGAAAATTGATCAAGTTATCTTTATTCTTCTTTCTTTTCTGTCTCATCTCGTAGGGTTTTTCTTTTCTTAACACATCCTAATTCTGTTTCGGGTTGAAGTGGTAGTTGTTAGGGTCATTCTTTTGAAGTGTGTGTGTATTCTGGACTTACTGATAATATTAATTAGATACATGTAGTAACAAGCAGCTTTAGTAATCAGTGAACTCCTGATAGAGACAACACAATAGTTTGAGACAGGAATTTGCTCGAGCAGCAAGACAGAGTGATCCAGATGCTCTTTGTTTCGGTATCAAAACCGTGTTCCTTGCTGTGTACGTTGGGTTCAGGATACACACTGTTGTGGCTATTTATAATCCTGGGATTTGGTAGTGATGGTTACAGCCTGAGACTACTCAGAATTAAATCAAAACAAACCAGAAGTACAATATATTAGTTTTATGTCAGTGAAAACTCTTTTCTTCTATCCAAGTTCTATTATAGAAGGGTGAAGATATTATTAAGTGAGCACAAGCAGCCGAATATGGAAACTGCCCAAGAAATTCCAAGAAGTCAGCATAAAGAACAGAGAAAGAGAGGCTTAAAGTGTTTGCAGTTTCTATTTCCATCCCTGTTTGCCATGCTGGAAACTCACTCTGGGTTCATACCTGGGACCAGCTGGCACAGAGATGTGGCTGAATATTGGGGCATATTCTGAACGATATTCTGTTTGCCTCCCTTACAGGCAGATGTTTTTTTTTCCCTGGAGTTTTCACCTTTATTCCTACAGGAGAAAAATAAAACAGTTTTCAGTCCTTTCTTACTAGGTTCCCCTTTTACTTGCCTAGTTTGTTTTCTTCTGAAAGGGTTAAAGGATTTTCCTTGCGTAGCCGGACAGTGAAGGAGTCTTTGACTGCTGATTTGTGTGACTGGTGTTATATCCCAACGTGATGGCTGCTCTGGTCTAGATTTAGCATCTCGGAGAGATTTCAATGTTTATGTCTCCTTAACATGAAAAGAGTTTTGGCTTTTATCTCGACACTGTTGCATCAGTGTTAACTGCATTTTGGTAAATCAAAGAGAAGATTTACTCGTAAAGTAATAAATATAAAATAAAAATCTTTAATAAATGTATATAAAAGAAATATAAAATCTTGAAGGTCCTTTCCAACCCAAACCATTCTGTGCTTCTATTGTATCTAGCTATTTTTTCCTATTAAATGTGCTTATTTTGGTTTAATAGCCACTTAGGCTTGTCCTAATTTTCAGGAAGAACATTGTCAGTTACTTTATAGGTAAAACCTGGATATTGAGGATAGAAGGAAGAGAAATAACAAGGAAAAATGACTGAAAATGCCTTAAGTTCATTGTTACTGGAAGTACATTAGTCTGCTAAGGCAGAAGACAGTTTGGGGGGGATTATTTAATGAAAAACTGGCTTAATTGTCATGAACAAACTTCTGTGCAGATGTGTGAAAGAGAAGAAAAATGTGATGACTTAATCATCTTGTTCCTAGATGAGCTTTCTGGAGCTTAGTTAGCACTGGGGGCAAGAATGCAAAAAGCTGGATGTGACCATTACTGCTGGTGTTCCGGCTCTTAGTGAGCATCACGTTACCTTTCTGTTCTTGCTGCTTTCACAGAGCAGCAGTGCTGTGAGCAGGACAGTCTAATAAGAAGACTGAGTTATGTATTTATTCACCATATATTCATTTATATATTTGTACACCACTCTGTTACAGTGATGTATAAATCTAAAAGAACAAACACACTAATAATATTAAGGTACCAGAAAGGTAAGATGTTCCCTGTAGGTGTCTCATAGCAAAGTTCTCACCATCACATTTAGTTTCCCCTCTTTAAATGACTTCTTTATATTTGTGATGATTCTTCTCTGTTTTCTCAGCGTCTGAGCAGTTTTTTTGTCTGAATCTTTTAGAAATCTTTCAGAGGGGAATGATGCAATTTTGATTCCTTTGACAGCATCACTGCTTGGCAAGAGTCTTCTATCTGGATACGCAAAGTATTTCTAATCTGAAATGAGAATTTTGGGGGTTGTATTGTTTCCTGAATTTGGCTAACAGTTTAACTTGGAAATAACGTGCTACTCTTGTTCTTTCTATTACATGTCCTGGTTTAGGTTGTAGTTTTTGAAAGGAGGTCAGATTTTAGTGCATTTCAGTAACTTTTAAGTCACCCACCTTAAAGCATCTCTTTGGGCTAATATTACATGCACACAAAAAACTTTGTTTCCCTTACTGACCAAAGTTGAAATCCACTAACTCCATTAACTTCCAGAGGAGCAGTCTATGGGTAAAATGTAGTGCTTTTGTAGTGATCTGCTGTTTGAAAGATGTTTATTGTTATTTGTCTGTTGTAGGTAAAAAGTGTAAGATCAGATCTGATATCATTGACTTTTCATGGTGTGGAAAATATAACTGTAAAAAATCAGTTTGAGGCAGTGCATGAATCTGTGGTAAAATACCATGTTTTAGCCTGAATTCACCTTCATAATAAATAGCAACCACAAAAGCTGCAGCATGCATCCCAGCTATTGACAACTGGCTGTGTGTCGTTGTTAGCTTAGCACACAGAAATGAAGGCATTTCATCTCATTTTCACTGAGCAGAGGGCTAAACATGTCCTGATCAAGTGCTAAAGAAACACTTCTAAAGGCAGAAGCCAAGGTTTTTGTGATTTGGGGAAGAATACTTGGCAAAGTTACTGTTGTGTGCTGTGAAATCTGTGCCATAGGTATTAATAAAGCATGCAGGGTGTACAGAGGGAGATGGGTTTATGTTATACTCTCCATTTTTAGCTTGCTTTGACATCTGCACATCCCACTCTGTCTTTCCAGATGGATCTGTGGACAGATTGTTGCGAGTAAAATACAGTTTCAGGGTTTTTTTCCCTGATTTAAAATAAATGACATTAAAAATATTAGGGGAATATGTGCCCCTGCAGTGGGCTCCTGGTCCTGTAAAGAACTTAAAGGCTTTCTAGTTTGCATAGCAGCACCGATGGCTTTTAGTGGCAGTGAAAGGTCTGCCTTGCTCTGCTTCACCTTTCCTCCCCTCGCTACCTTCAGCCTTCCTTTCCTCCCTATTGCAGTGACTGGCAGAAGATACTGGAGGAGGGAGAGAGCTGAGAGCCTGGTGCCTTCGAAGGTGGATGTTAAATCTCAGGGGTTATTCTCTAAAGTTATTAGTGCATAAAACCTATGTGGCAAACTAATTTGGGTGGCTGAGGTGTGCTTCTGTGGCACCTGAATCGAGAATTCCTTGAAATCTGGATTTCCAGATGAGCGAACAGATAGGTCTGTAGTAAATTAAGGGTGTATTTTCTCTCTGATTATTTGTTCACTGTTTTGGTGACACTTAAGCTTTCTATGGGGGAAAAAGAAAGGTGGCCTCATCTTTCCATTTTTATCTTCCATGTCTCTAAAAAGCCTCAATTTAACACTTAAAGGAAGAAAAGGCTTTTTGCCTTTATTGCTTGCTGGACCTCTAGCATTTTGCGCACTGACCTGTCAAACCTCTCCCCATCCTCCATTATTGTGATTATTCAGCAGACAACAGCACATCCTTTAAGTCTTGTTGACAAGGCGATTAATTTATAGTGGAAAACTTGTGAAGCACATGTTGGATTTTCTTAGAAATACACATTCAATTTAAAAGTCTCCCTTTTGGGAATGAAAAGGAATGGTTTAATACAGTAAATCACTCCTGGCACTACCTGTCTAAACCAACTAGAAGGCAATGGGTTGAGATTTTAAGATTGTACAGCTGTCCCACACAACTGACATTCCTTTAAAAGCAGGGAGCTATTACATGAAGGCTGCAGGTTTAGACAGCAAATGGACCTTCTCAGGATCCAGCAGCAGCAGTAAATCTTCCATCATTTGCATAGCATTTTGAGTACACAAGTTGTTAAATGCCTTTTTGTCTGGTTTGAACTTATGGTAATATCACACATCCTTGATATTGCATTATTACTGTGCTTTTTTGTTGTTATTCTTGCACTGATGTGGCTTAAAGTTACTTTATCATCTCCATTTAACCTTTGGTGTGCATTTAAACATACGTCCTGTGGATCTGTGCTGTGGTCTTTTGTAGAGGAGGAAAGATTGACTTGTGAAAATGAGGTTCGCAACACAGATCTGAAATGGAAATATGCAGGGTGTGAGGATAACTGCCTCCTTAAAAAGACACTTCTCATCTCAGCTTTTTCTATGTTACTGTGTTTAAGCCACTAATTTTCCAGGGCACAGTTACCCAAAAGTATTCCAGTTTTAATGATGTAAAACAGAGGGAAAAGAGAGAGAGATGTGTATGCAGAAAGCCCAGGGCTTGTAACAGTATGTAGTAAATAAAAAGACATTCAGAATTGCTGAGAACTCATTTCTTTCGTTGGAATTAGCAGCATCTGCAGGTACTCCCAACCCTGAAGGTTTATACCCAGCGTTAGCATCCCGATTTCAAACCGTCGTGCGTGATAAAGATCGCTGGAGACGGTGTCCGTATCAAAGCCTGAGCGAGCATCCAGCTCTCCTTCTCCAGCATCGCCATCTAGATGAGTGCCTGATGGATTGCCACCTCTCGGGAGGCTTAGGAGATGGTGGAGAAGTTACTGCATAGGCAAAAAAGCCTTGCTTCAGGAATGCCAGCCGGCAATTGTGTTTTACACTGGAGGTTGTAATTTTAAACCACGTAAATTTGAGGTTTCTCAAAAATGGATAGTTTTTTGAATTCCTGCTTTTAAAATGAAAATGGAAAAATCATCATTTCCCCCCACTTTTGTGTCACTAAGGTAAAAAAGATGTGAGCTTTAACCTAGTCTGTGTTTGTCCCTTGCTTCTCTTCATACCCAGAGAGTGCAGGGACTGCTATGGAGAGGAGCCGGGTTTCAGGAAGCTGCTGGTAGGAAATGGGTTTATACAATTCATGGCCATTTTGACATCATGTGCCTGCTTTAGCCTGGATTACAGTTGATCTAAAATACCTCTGTGCTTGTGGCTGTGGTTTTACGCAGGTGACAAAAACTTTGTGTAATTTAATTGTTAGCGGTTGAATAACTTGGGAATTTGAGGAAGAGGCAGTGCTCAGCCTTGCAGAACTGCGTTGAAATACTTAATGCTTTGGTGAAACAAAAGCATTAAAGTGGAATCAAACAGCTCTGCTGTGTTCTCCCAGGTGAAGGTACGAAAGCCAAGGGGATGTAAAGGATGATGTGCTGCCTACCTCATATCTACAAGTTGTCTGTCCTGAGCATTTTCCCTTTCAGTAGCTGTGAAATCGCGCTGCTGCTGCTGCAATCAGCAAACACATCGAATTAGGATGATTGCACTGAAACCAGATTGTCAAAGCCCTCTCTCTCAGAACAAGTCTGATTTCATTTGCCCTTTTAAAATCCCACATGTAACGGGGAGATGGGGATGAGGAGGTGTCAATTGGGTTTCCGTTTTCCTTTTTTTCTTTAAGAAACAAGGAACAGAGAAGTTGCTGTTCGTAATTTCTCTGCTATGCTTCCCAGTTGTGCTAAGATCTTTTGCTTCCCGTTTCTCTTTCCCTTTTCCACTCTGCCGTCTGAACCTGGAATTCTGAAAACCATCGTCCAGTCTCCCCTTGGTGCTTAGAATTGCATTTAGTTTGCTGGTTTAAGAGGCGGACGACACTATTTTGTGGTAGTTACCATCCAGAAAACCCTATATCAGTTTTCCTATTCAAATAAATTGAATACTAGACCAGATACTTAAATTTGGCGTAATTATTTCCTAGCCTGTTTGATTTCAGGGTGTTTCTAGTATCACCTACTTGTATCTGTCGTAATGCATAATGAAACGATGATGGAACTTGAGAAAAGCAATGCTTTACCACTGGTTCCCAACCACATTAGTCCTGGGGAATATCTTCGCTGGATGAATCCCGTGAATGAGAATGAAACAATTCAGACCTCAGACATTGCTTTTAAACGTCTTTGAAAAGCTGCGATGCGATCTCAGCGCCAAATGCATGCCTGCCCCAGTGCTGCTTTCACATATTCATCCAGGAAAAGTTGCCTTCCTTCGCTTTTGTGCGAATCCCCATTTGAAGCAGAAACAATCCCAAAATACGGCTGGTTTCTCCTGGTTGGGGTTGGTGCAGGAATGCAGCACTATTTCAGTACCTCAGCAGAGGGCACTGTTGTAGCATTGAAAGCGCTTGGGAGTCTCTCCCGCTTTCCTTGCTGTGTTGTTTTTTTTGTTTTGGAAAGTGTTTAATGTTCTCCATGTAATTAAATTCAGTTCCCTGTATAATTAGCAATGGAGCCTTATTCTTTGTGCCACTGCTGTGGCTAGTATTAGTTTTGTCTCTATTTGCCTTCAGTCAATGCAAAATACTGCTGCCTATCAAAACGTGGAAAGTTTTCTTGCTGTCTCTCAAAGCTAAGCACTATTTAAAGGTGGAAATATAAAACTCAGTGTAGTTCGTTTCACTTAGGTCCTCAGAGTAAATAGGAAACCTTGAACATTCCTGCTTATGGCTCAGGAAATAGCAGCGTTAATGCTCCCGAATCATTTTACTTTTGCATCCCAGTGTGTGTTATAATATTCTGGGATTGTCAGTACTTGTTGGTGTTAAAAATACATGCCCAAACCTTTAATATTTAAGTATGTGGGAAACCTATTGATTTCATTTGGCAGATTCTTTTTGCCTCTGGAATTTGTTTTCTTGTCGATGCTTACAAGAAGGTGTACCGTGTTGGTGCTGCTCAGCCTATTGCAATATTAATTCCAGAGTGATCAGGCAGAGTTATTTGCCATTTGTTGCAAACGCAAAGTCATTATTGTGACCTAGAAATAGTTCTTTTTGCCAAATACCTGTAAACACCCTAATTTTTTATGTGATTTATAAAGGCCAGCCACAAAACGCTGTGTCAGAAAGAAATACATTTCTGAGGTACGAGAGATCTTAATGCTTCTATTGCATTAGAGTGGACTTGCTGCTTGTAAAGAAGATGGAAGTCTGTTAATATATTTGGAAGATGGAAGTCTATGATTATTCTGATGTATTTGGGTCTTAAATTGGCAAACACAGAAGGAATTCATTACAAACCGTGCTCTGCTTTTCTGTCAGAAAGTGACTGTAGCTGAGTTACGTGAACAAGCTGGAGAAGTTTGCCTTGAAGATCGTGGGATATGCTTTGCCCCGCACAGTACAGGCTTTTAAAACTCAACCACAAAAGACATCTTCTCCCGAAATCTCTTTAGAAATAGGGGGAATCTGTTTCCTTTTTCCCCTTTCGTAGCTGAAAATGTTAATTAAGTTCTTGTCAGCTAATCGCTGTCGGGAGGATTGTGAGGAGAAGAGCACCAAAGAGTTCAGAAACGAAAGTGTTCGGTGTGGATCAGTGCAGCTGTTTGCTCCCCGGTCTTCCATGGGAAATCCTGGGGTCAGAGCTTGATCCCGCTGCAGCCCTGGTGTCATTGTAGGGTCCCTCGAACATTGCTCCGCAGGGTCTGCTCGCAGCCTGCCCGGCTGTGCAGCAGGATTCATGCCTCAAGGCCAATGCCGCTGCCTGGAATCACCGCTAGGACTGCAGCCGGGAGCAGCAACTTGAAACAACAAAGGGAAAAGTTGGTTGGGTTGCTTCTGATCAGGGCAGTGCAATGCCACTGGCTTCTGCTTCACAGAGAGAGGCCATTGCCTCCCCATCGCAAAGCATACTCAGTCAATGCTCTGCAGTGGGTTGCAACGTGCTGGTCTTCCAGCTCTTCTGGGGGACTAACATTATGCCCAAGAAGATTAATTAAACACACAGTTTGGTTCTTTCAAGCTTTCTGTCATTTCCTATGTATTAGTGGCTCCTTGGTAGGCTCATATTCAGGCAAATTCCTGTTTTGTCTGAAACATTAATACTGATGTAGTGCTCCTGTATCATCTCTGTAGCTGTTATCTGTTGTATGTTTTCCCCATGAGAGGCTATCGCAGGTTTTTAGCCCAGACTGTTTGTATTCGACAAGGTCAAGATAAGTTTTATCTCTATAGATAAGTCCAAGTGCATTAGGATCGATACAGTTACAGTAAAATACATTGGCAATATTTATTGCCAAGATCCTAATGAATTTTTAAAGCTTGTAAGGCTCTGTCAGTGTAGTGTGGATGCCCTGAATGGGTGTTTACAACAGGGCCTATGCAATTATAGAGTTAAGGACTTATTAAATATGTTTTAAATAGCCAACTTTATGGTTTTTAATGGGGATGGAGCTCAGTGCTCCTTTGCCCCCATATCCTAACAGATTCTTTGGACACAGACAAAATAAGTGTTTACTTTTCCATTCACTGGGGTGTCCATACGGGGATTTGTGAGCTTTGTCCCTAAGTTACCTGTGATGGTTATAAAGTTGCTCTCTTTTTAGCACCCTAATAGGGGTTTTTTGGAATTTTACCTTCCATTTTTTATTGACAAGATAATTGTCTTTGTTTTGGCTTTGATGGAGTGGCTCAGGCCAGTTTCATTTGGGATATAAATTTCCCTAGGTACATATTTAGGCAGTTAAATCAATAAGTATTTCATAAGCTCTCTAAATACTTATGTAACTTCGTAATTCCAGCCATTATGATGCATCTACTTAAATATGTATTTTATGTAGGGGCATTTAAAAATGCAAATTATAAGGGATTATTTCCCTTCAGGCTTTGTATTTTTTGCTGTTGCATCAGATAGAGAGTAAGAAAATTAACCCACCAAAAAAATCCCACTCAAGTAATAATGAAGATCTGACTTATATCTGCTAAAGAGAATTTGTTGATAAGACTGCATGGCTCGCTTGAACTCATTTTGCTTGCTCTGCTTTCAGTTGTTGATCTTTTAAACCCTGCAACACAGTAGTGTAAGGGCTGAGTTAAGAAGAAAGTTCCCACCTTTGCCACAATCACCTACGTTAAGGTCTTTTACTAACACCTCATCTCTTGTAGGTAGGTTTTCTACCCCTCCTGGCTCCAGAGCACCCAAAGAATTGTTGCTTTTTTTGCTGTTTAATACTTGGAAATTCAAACTGAGGATTGATAATACTATGGTTGGAAACTGCTCTGTTGCTTCTCATCGGCTTTACCACGGAGGTTTGATACCTGACACTTTTAATTTAATTTAATTAGGGAGGCAGAACCCCCATCTTGGTGTTCATTAAGGGGATTATTCATCAAAGTTATTGCTTCCTCGATGGAGAATAACAAAATCACTCGCAATGGCTGATGCTGCTCTCATAACCATATTGCTTTCCACTGTTTTCCTCTCCAGGGCTTTGTACTTACCCTCTTTATTTGAACATTTGAAATTGGGGGAAGCATAAACTTCTGGTAGAGCAAATTCACGAGGGCCACATTTATTTCACTCCCGTAGCTTTATGTCATGTAAATACTCTTTTTTTCCTCAGCTTTTTATGGGCTCTCTTTAAATATTTGTATTTCTTTTGAGCCTAGGCTACGCTTCAGCTCGGGGCCTGAGGTTTCTGACTGCCTGTTTGCTGCTGTAGCTGAACTGCAGAGATCGCTGGAGTAGGGAAGCCTCTACGAAGCAGGGAGTTTGCTGGAGCGGAGTGGAAATGTAATGTAAAATGAAGGAGTTTTTTGGGGGGAGAACAGGCTGTTTGCCAAAGTTATCTTTTGTAACGCAGCCCTAATCAAATATTCAGCAAATGCCAGCATTAAAAATAGGAACAATTGTGCTTTTAAAAAACTGGACTAGTTTGGTTTGTTTACCCCCAAGTATCCGGTGTCTGTGACTCAGAAAACCCCTTATCTACTGAAGGAGGGGGTGAAAAAAGAACACTGCAGAGAAGGTGACAAGTTTTTCACCTCTTTCCTCAGAGAACATTTAATTTCCACTTTAATCAGCCTGCCAATAAAAGAGTACTTGGCTTTCAAGGGGAAACAAATCAAAATACGCATTTATCAGTCACGAGGCAGAATTCAGTCGCTCGCAACTGATGAACTCCAAAAGGAATGAAACTAGTGCTATCATGCTGTGTTGGTGCTTTGCTTTGTACTGTCAAAGAACTGGTACTATCTTTTCCCTGCCACAGCCACTGTTTGTCTGTCATCCCTAATTACGGCCTTTCAAAAGAAACGCTTCATAATTGCTGGTAATGGTTGAAAATAAGGAATTTGGCATCTCGATAACTCCGTGTTCTGCCGTGTACAGATTTATGTGCTCTGCTGCTGCCAAAATAACTAGAAATATAGAAATAAAATATATGTATATATAGCCAGAGATGAGGCAGAGGGAAGAGAAAGAGGTTGCAAAGTGGTCCTCTCGGTATTATCCTACCAGAGCATGGGCCTGTCTTATTAAAATCAAACTTCATTTTCCACTAGGAAAGGAGACTCCAGGTTCATGTTGCGCTGCGCAGGTGGGCTCTCGTTTCAGACTCCTCTCTCTGCCTCTCTGGTTAAGAAAGAAGAGCCTGAAGTGAAAAGAAATGGGTTGGTTTTTGTTTGTATCAAAGCAGAGTTGGCTGCTGTTTCATGTAGGGGTGTTTCTAGGTTGTGGGAATTGGTTGCTCTGGGTTTTCTGCTTGTTTAGCGTGAGGTGAACACATTGCTCACTTTATTGATATTAAACAGAGTCATCCCAATGGTTTCAGTAGTTAGACTACAGCATTATACACAAAGCTGAAGCTTTCTGGTGAGAGAAACTGCATTCTTTGGGCTTATCTTGCTCCCTGTGCTGGAATTTACATGCGTAACTACCAGTGCATCAAGATGAGTTTTTCGCCTTTGTGTGGTTTGCATCTCAATGAGGGTGGAGAGGTGCAGTCTGTTCAGCTTTCCTTCTCCCTGCCCTGAAAAATGGTTAGAACTCACCTCATACTTTATTTATGCTTTGTTCCATCCGACTTCTGTTCTGCTAGTAAGGATTTATGAGGCCAGAAAGCAACAGCCAAGTTGCTCTTCTGTTTCAATTTCTCCCATTTCTTGTCCTTGTTTGCTTTTTTTCCCATGTTTTGCTCCCTGTGCAGAGCACGATTTCCACTGAATGCATATCCTGTAGGACAAGGCTGTGGCAATGCTCAGCTCCCCTAACCCAGCACCATGCCTTGTTAAAGTCCCTGCCTCCGCTCCGGTGTCCTGGGATTGCAGCCTGAAACTGGCCCTGCAAAATAACCAGCCTCGGCGCGAGTTTGATGTGCAGAAACACCAGGATCTGACCTCTAGTCTCTCCTTTTCCCCTTCCTGTGGTTCCACAGTATCTCACTTGTGTTGGCCCGGTCTGGGGAGCTTTTTGCTCTCCTCCATCCCACTGAGCTCCATCCTCTCTTCAGATCTCACCTCCTGACCTCCTCTTTTTTTTAACCCCAGGAGTGGATTAGACAAAGGAGGTACGTTGTCATGTGGATGGGATATACAAATAAATTACATTGTATTTTGTCTCTTTTATGGCTGATTTTAATCTTGTGTTTCAAAAGCATGTTAGGAGCAGTCACAGGTAAGAGAAATACAAAGTAGAATTGTTGAAGTGCCCCTTTGGCTCACCCGTTTGTGGAAATGAATGTGTTGTTATTGCTTGAATAGACAGGACAACCTGGGATGCTCTGAAATGAGAAAGCAGGGAGAAATGAGGCAGGACTGTGATGGGGGGGAGGGGGAACTTTCATTTCTTCTTCGTTCAAGAGGGGTTACATCAGTTGTAGGGCAGTGGGCATAAAGGGGTTTGTGCGCCAAGGTACTGATTTCTATTTAATTGATGATATAGTTAATGAAACTCAGTGGGCTTCATTTCAAAACTATGTTGCATGGCTTTGGAAAATGAATTTTTGGGAAACCAAGTCGAACTGCAAGTAATAATAAGCTTATAAAAATACTCATATGGGTGCAGATAAATGATTTAGGGTTATAACTTGCTGTTGCTTACCTTAACAGTTGGCTTTCCAAACAACAGATAGGGCAGAAACCAGGAGTTTTCAAAACAACCTCTATTATTCAATGAAAGCTGAAGGCGAATTGCAGAGCTTTCCATGGAGCTCCTTACATTTCACATGTACATTTGCATTCATGCTTTTGCCAGACAGTTGCAGGCTTCATGCCTCTCATATATGTTGCTTGAATTCTTACCCCTGTTGCCCAGTGGTGTACTGCACTCGGGATATATGTATATATTCACTGGGAAACCAGGGAAACATTATTTCTCTGTTGGGTAATTTTGCTCTATGAGTAAGAAGCTGAAGGTGGTGGTGTGTTATGGATTTGAACCACTTGGAATATTGTATATACAAGCTGCTAAAGTCTTCAGTTGAGGTGATCACACTGCTCTGTGTGAATATAGATAGCGCTGTGTTTTCCGACAAGCTGTTAAGTAGAAAAATGATGAATTATTCGGCAGCACTAAGGAAGGTGAGTCACATGAAGGCTGGAGGAGGAGGAGGACTGGCTAAAGGATGTCAGAAGCTGACAAAGTTCTTCAGAATGGGGTGGTAACAGAAGAGAAAATAGGAGTCAGCAGGAGCTGGAATGACAAAGCTCTCTGGCTTCTCTTAAGGATACAGAAATCCAGGTGTTGTAATGTTTGTGTCCTGGTATAGGGTTTGGTTTGTTGACCTGTGTGTGGTAGGTAAATTCCACGTGTGTCACAGAGAAGTGTGAAATATCCTTTGGAGGACAACTGTGGAATAGCCACCCTCCAAACAGAAGTATTTTCCCTCAGCTCTCCCTGTACAGGTTGTGTGTTCAATCATAAGCACTTAGAAATCTTCTTTTTATGAGAGCTTTGGATAGTTTTATTGAATGTGTCAGATTATGTACTGATTATACAGATTATATATTGTATTGGAACTAGATGATCTTTTGGTCCTTTCCAACCTGTTCTATGTTTCTATATCCCAAGTTTTTAACAAACTTTAGAGGACTTTGGCAGTACATTTCCTCCATTTAATGGTACACTTTTGGGATGGGAGGGAAAAAAGATGCATTTTTATATTGTCTTTGGAAATTAATTTCTTCATTTGTCTTTACCTTCTCTACCTCTGCGTACAGAGCTTCTCTTTCTCCCTTTTAACACTAAGTAAGCATGCAATTGTGTCACAGCTTTGGCTGGTGAATTCTGCCCTTTCAGCTCTAATTATCTATGTAATGTTGCTATATTGTGTTGTTTTGTATGTAAGTCACCTATTATTACTTTTCCCTGACCCTCCTATATAAAGAAAATCCCCAGTAATTGAAGGGGCTTCTGATTTTGTAGCCTGTTCTCTGGATGCGTTTGTGTATTCTTGGGCAATCTTTATTATACTTCTCATGGACGAATCTTATTCTCCGTAAGATTAGTAGGAAATATCCCACTTTAGTTCTTTGGGGGCACATTTTGCTACTGTGCATTTCTAACTTCAAAGACAGCAATAAATAGCTGGTCCTAGTCACTGGAGTGAAACACACTTGAGTGAAAGGTCAGAAAGAGGGGGCAATGCAAAGCAATGTCTCTGAATGTCAGAATCAATTAAAATAACATTTTATTTGAATTACTGATTTCATGGCATTATTCTCATTCCTGGATCCTTTTAAAGCCATGAGTTCTAGGTGGAAATGTTAGCACTAAAAAGTGCCTGAAAGCTGTGGGTTTGGGGGGGTTGTGCTACTGTTTGTTTTAGGAGGTAACTTGGAGTCTGTCTAGTTTACTGAAGCATAGATGTAAGGCACAAAGGAGAGAAGATGGATTTAATCTGCTGCAATTGCAGTCTGTTCTTCACCCCGTGAGTAAATGAAGTTGGAAACTCGGCTATCCCTTAAGAAAAAAGAGAAAACCAACCACGTTGCTGCATTGGGTTTCAGAGAAAGACGCCACCGCCATCGCCCGCGGTGTGGTGGTAACCCGAGGGTCAGGCGAACTTGAACTGCAGCATTAGGTCTGTCGTTACGTCTATCAAGCTTTTCCTGTGATCCAGCTTGAGCTCACACGCTGCTGCTGCTGCTGCTGAGTTTTCAGAGCAGCTCCTTCCTGGGGTGTCTGGCACGAAAAGAGAAGTACAGGTCAGCTGCTGGCTTCGGCTCCTCCGCTCGCAAGGAGCTTTTACCTTCCTGTTTCACTGGCTGCTCTTGTGATGGGAGTTAATGCAACTCAGAGAGCAATATGTTTTGGCATGCCTTCTTTCTCTTGCAGTAGGAGTTGTTAAGTGTCCAATGTGTAGCTTGTTTTTACCACGGACTGAAAAACTCAATGCGCTTTGTTTGATCCAGCGCACACGTTTTTGATGCTCACTTACTGTTCACATCAGTAACAGCAAAATCGAGCTTTCCATAAGTAACTACTAGTTCTTGGCCTCATTTTTTCAGGTTGTAGTGCTCCATGCTGCTTTAAAAGATGATCTATTCTTTGTAGGATTGGCTCTATTAGAAGTATTTGTATACGAAACACATACTTGGTTTAAGAGGTAGTTTGTAGCTTAGCTGGTAGCTGACCTGGAGGACAGACAAATTGCCTTTTCCCATTGCTATTTGGGTTTGCTTCAAACTGAGTACTTTCTAAATTAGACAGTAATACCAATTGAAAAATAAGTTTTCTTGCAATAATACCTTTGAGCATTACAAACCCAAGGAGCCATTTACGCTTTGGATCTGACAGTTGTGATGATGCACAAGATGATTCAAGTACACTGAACCTCCAATCAGTTTGAAGTATTAATGTGTTTCTCTTTTTAAGGCAAAGCAATTATTATAACACTTACTTCAGCCTTCAGTATCAGAGGCAGTAGATTTCTCATTGGCTTGCGTTCAATCCAGGACTTGGAATTCCAAATCTTATTTTGCCCTCTAATACTGCCTGTGTGCACCTCTCGCAGCAGACAGATGCTCTCACTAAAGGCTAAAGAGCATCTACCGATAAGGAAAAGTGACAGTGAACTTCAAAAGAAACAAAGCAGAACACCCTAAAGCGCACAGTGTTTGGAAGCCTGACCTCTGCTCACTTGACCCTCCGTTCAGGGCATTTTGTTTGTGTGGGATGCACAAATGAGCACCAAACCCTGTAACTTAGAACTGCACAGTGATTGAATCTTGGTTATTGGAGTATCTTGATTGTAGCCTTGATTATTTTGTTCCTCTTGGTTTTGGAAACTTGCGGATGTGCTTAAAGCACGTTGTGCTTACAACCATGAGCACTAGAAAGTGTTTGTGGTGAAAGCCGCAAGGATCATTCCTGCAGTCTTGTGGACCTGCACGTAGAGTCCAGAGAGAAATGCAAAATACCCCTTTAAAAAGAAAATGGTCTAAAATTTAGAAAACTTCTAATATGGGGGTCTTTATCCCCCTGTTATTGTCTCTTTTGGATTAGGAATTTTAGTTGGGAGAACTATATACAGTTTGTATTTCTAACGCTCTCCCAGACCATTCACACCCTTCCAGGGATTTCTCAGGATTGAAATTGGGAACCTCCCCCAAATGGGCAAAGCATTTAGTTGGGTTTGGAGAAACTTCACATTCCCAGCATTTGGAACGTGAGTAAGACATGGGCTTTCTTGCTTGGCAGGGTGGAGAAGGACCAAGAAGGAGGGGAGTAACTGATGGTACAAGGGATGGAGAGACACGATACCATTAGGACCATGGGGAGCTGTTTGGAACGGAGCAGCAGATGCTGAGCAGCATCACTGGTCCTGTTATTTCTGCCTCACTTATGTGAGAGGGGTTTTTTTATGCAATAGTTTGTTCAGATGCAAAGCAGAGAAGCATTTATATAGAATGGAAGCATGTGGCATGGTGTTGTAATAGAAACCACCGAAGTGTAGCAGATGATGTGCTGGGTGCAGGTTGCCTGATCTGCTCTAGATCCCAAGGAAATGCCAGTTGGGGTTGGGTCTGTGTGTATGCTCCCTGCATTGTTAGATGTTTCTGTGTGTGAAGGAGCGGGAGCTGCTGCAGGAGCTTCAGAGAGGTATGGGAGACATTCCTTCTGGAAATACTGGAAGCTCCCCCATTGTTTATTGGAAACTGCCCCCCCTCCCTTAAGATATTTGATTATGGTGTAATGCAGCTAATTTAAGCATCTGTTTATCACTGCCTGGCTAGACTGAATGTGAAATTTCAATTGAATTACCTCCCAAGAGAGCTTTGAGCTCGGAGGGGAAAACAAATCATTTTCTCTCCATTCCCCTGGGATTGTCAATAAAAAGAATTCATCTAAATAGTTTACACGCGTTTTGAAATGTTGCATCTACTAGACTTGGGTTTGTTGTTAGTGGAAAATTGCCAGTGTGAGTGGAATATCAGCTCTAACTCGGCTGTGGCAGTGTTACAGTGTGGTACGACACTGTCTGCAATGGCTACAGCTGTGAAAGCCTTTGCATTTGATTCATATTTGATCAGTCAGTGTGTGTGCTTTATTTTGGGACAGAAGGTAGCATTTAAACCAGAGCTTCCTACAGCCTCAGACATAAGATGCCACCAGCTCTTCCAGTTATCATGTTACAAAGCAGTGAGTTATTGCTGAGGGCTGCTGGTGGGATGCTGTGAGCCGCTCATCACCACCACAGCTTTGTCTGCTCCTAAATGGTTGTGTGAACACACTGTTAAAAATGCTTCCACTTCCACATGAAACAGTAGATATTGTCTTTTATTTGCCATCATGTCAACAGAGATCTGGGAGAGAGCACAGCACAGGTTTTTCTTGCTCTTCAGAATATGTAGTTATTGGGTTTACATCTGTGTCATCAAAAAGAGTGTGAGCAGCAAGTTGAGGGAGGGGATCCCTCTCTGTTTATCTGTGGTAAGGCCCCCCCTGCAGTCTGATCCAGCTCTGGGACCAACGGCATAAGAGGGACATGGAGCTGCTGGAGCGAGTCCAGAGGAGGCCGTGGAGATGCTGCGAGGGCCGGAGCAGCTCTGCTCTGGAGCCAGACTGAGAGAGCTGGGCTGGGGCAGCCTGGACAAGAGAAGGCTCCTGAAGGGGAGACCTCAGAGCAGCTCCAGTGCCTGAAGGGGCTGCA
>JANRGW010006189.1:46043-62803 GCA_024733675.1 Psilopsiagon aymara
CCAGGCACAGCTCCAGGTTGGGCAGAGAAGAGACTGAGAGCAGCCCAAGGAGAAGGACTTGGGGGTGTTGGTTGATGAGGAAATGAACATGAGGCGGCTGCAGTGTGCACTCGCAGCCCAGAAAGCCAACCGTATCCAGCAGCAGGAATAAGAGGGCAGAAAAGAGAGGAAATCAGGCTTAGGTATTTGGGAGCTGTTTTAATTTGGCTACAGAGTTCCTGATAGCCACAAATGATGCGCTTTGGTTGTAACATGGGTATGGATTTTGGTATAGCACTCTGCATGTATGGGAAATCCGGTTCTGTGACAGAGTTGTGCACAGAGCATTTAGGATGGAAAGATGGGGAATTGCTGCCTGTACAGGAGAGTTCATGTTAGAATACAAACCCCAAAAGAAACCCAGAACAAAGTGATTTCTGCTATAAAGTGTATTTTCAGGCTTTCATATGATTGCTTGACTGTACTCGGATTAACTTTTCTTCTAATTGAATACAGAGGCAAACTTAAGCTCTGAAATTCAGGTCTAAATGTGTCAAAAGGAAAAATATCAGATCAAAATTGCTCTTGTTGGAGGATTTTGGTTCAGGGTGCACTTTAAACATGTATGGGGATATTCACTCTGGCTAACATAGGCTAACGCAGATACACAAGTTGTTAGAGAAGCGATTACAAATCAGAGATCCCTATAAAGCCATTGAGCAGACAGGCACCTGCAGGAATAGGATTCAAAGCACTGGCTATCTAAACTGGACGTTTAAAGAAAACTGTAGAAATGCCTCAGATTCTCCCGTTTTCCTCTTGTTCTCCTGACAGAGATTTATATTACTCCGTCAGCAAAAATAAAATGCACTTTCCTTCTTCATTTCACAGCTTGGTTTAGGCTGAAACACAGCACAAGGCACCAAAATGCAATTAGCCAGGTTTTCATTTTTAATGTGCCTCGTTGCTGCTCCATTGGAGAACCCGGGATTAGTAAAAAGCACGTAATGTGAATTAAATGTGGTGGTGGACGGCGAGTGTTTGCATTACAGCAACAGTATCACAGGTTCATTTCCTTTGTATATCTTACTTCTGTTTTGCACGCTAGGATGGGGGCTTTTCCAGCTTTTTCTGTATACTTTTCCTGGGGCTTTTGTTTCCAAAGACGTAAATCGAAAGGGATGACATTTCCACGCAGAGAGGAGAAATGTTTATTTTAAGAGCACACAAGTACCCGGTTACGGTATGACTTGTTGAATCCTCCGTGCCAGACTGGCTTTGCTTGGATGATGGATGTCAATTTGAGAAGGAGCTTGTCAAACTAGTTGGGCTTTACAGCTTACTCTTATTAGCCAAAGCTGTGCTGCACGCTCCTCTGTTTTGTCTTGTAAGTGTGCAGTAGCAATGTTTCATAGGGAAAAGAAAAGTTTGGTGAGCTATTTTCATGGTTTTATGTCCCATTTGTAAACATGGACCAAGCTTTCCCCTCCCCAAAAGATGGAAACGGGACCAGGCACCCAAACCCCTCAGTATAAGCAGAGAGAAGCAAAATGAGAAAACCTCAGATGAGTTTTGATTAGAGTTTTATTTCCTTTCCTTACATTGATGTAGTTGCTAGTTTATAACTGGAGCATCCTGGGTTTGGGGGAGATGTGCTGAGCACCCAGCATGTTCACTGGTCGGCATGGGGATGCTGAAGGTCATGGCTGTGACTCACAGCGCAGGTCCCCAGCTCTGCTTTCAGTCCCTGGGCACAGCAGAGATCGGCGCTGACTCGATGGTGCTTTCAGCTTGCATGGAAGAGAAAACTGGTGTTTAAAACAGGCTGCAATGTTGTTGTCATGCCTTCACTCTCTGCCAGAGTTACACAGGGAATTGAGAATATCCTGCCACCTTTCCAGAGGGATTTTTGTGCCTGTGAATCGCTGGAAATCAGAAGAGCACTAAAACAAGGCAAAGGGACAGTGTAAGGATCAGCTGAGCTGTAGCAGTCACTTTCTGGGTGTATTACTTTCTTTTGTCTTAACTGTTGCAGATGTATCTGCAGACACTGTGCTCTTAGGGAAATTAGAAGTGGGAATTAAATATAGTGCTGATGGGTGATATGGCAAAGCTGGGGGTTTCTCATGTAACTGCAGAAATGTCCTGCTTCCCACTATCTTGTATTCAGCGCTCAGGGATTTGCAGTCCTTTTCCTGGCATACTTTTAATCCCAGTATGCTTCTCACCGTCTCCTTTTAGGATTTCTGTATTTCTACATGTTATATGTATGGACAAGGGTTCGTAAATATATATATGTTTTTCAGTGGCTTCAGTTCATGCGTGCAGATATGAATTTATATCCCTGGATGGAGTTTCAGTTGTGCTGTAGGTGCGATGGATTTCTCCCTCTTTAACAGTGGCACCATTAGTAGAGATAGAGATGGAAACTTGTTCAACTAAAACCAGCTGGGATATCATTGGGCAAGATACAGTCTAACCCAGGAAAACGGGGTGTAAATAGTAATTGGAGCTGTGATACAGTTGAAATGTTTTTCTTGCTGTTTGTCTTTAGGCTATTTCATGACCTATTCATTCATTCTCCTTTTCCCCTAAAAATATACATTTCTCAAAGATAAAGTGGTTGCTGAAACAACAGATGGAAAAGTTATCATTTTATTCACTCGGAAAGTAATAATAATGTATTAGAAATTCATAGAAAGGGAAATACGACTCTGAAGGAATTTTCCAATCAGTGACATCTTTTCCCTTTAACGCGCTACATTTAACATTGCTGTTTCAAAGCACAGGAATGAGATTTCATAGGTTTGTGGGCTTAAAAATAAAAGAAAATAAATAATAAAGAATCCCTTCCCAAGACACTGCATTTACATTTTAAAAGGAAAACACCTTGCAAAGACCCTGCCATAAACTGTGCAGAAAGGAGCATTTGATGGTGAGTTTCAAAGGCAGCAGATTAAGTGGTTAGCAAGTATTGTGGCATTCGGCACGTGCGCAGATTCAAGAAGTCAAGTCAAAAGACCCAGAGAAAACATTTCCAGGGATTTGGCTTTGATGCATCTGTTTTGATGGCAAAGATCAAATTTTGACTTATTTGGACAAATTAGAAATGCAGTTTTACACCAGCAGGTATTTTCCCCTTAAATCTGGTGCCAGGCACTGCCTCGATTGCCTCCTTTTCAGTCCTTGTTCTCCATAACTAAGTTCCAGAGTTCAGCTCCGGAAACTAATTTACTTTCCTTTCTGAAACACATTTTAAAGACAAAACCTCAACTGTATTAAATATTTACATGTCATCAGTCACTGTAATTACCATAGTGTTTATATTCTGATTGCAGCAAGCGAGGGAGGTGGTCATGCAACAGCAAGAGGCAGTTGATATTGAGGAGACAACTTCTATCATAGCGTGATCGCTGTGAGAAATACTTAGAGGCAAGGAAATACTTTTTCCAATCAAATGCATTTTATTAGGAGATTCAATCACTGATCCTGCCTTGCAGTCCTCCTTTCTCACTTGGCTGCGTTGGACCTTATTAATTTCTACAACAGGTTAACCCAGATGCGGCTCAAATTTTCCCTGTTTCTTCCCCCTGTAATACTTTTCATTCTCTCCCTCATCCCAGCCACTTCTTGCCAGCATATGCCCATTGTTTTTATACGCTTCTTTATAGGAAGATGATATTGAAACAATATTGTAGCAGTGCCTAGTCAATGTGGAGTCTGTGTGCACTGATTACATGAGATTAGGGATTGTAGATACGTATACACACAAAAATAGTTGTACATATTTGGACAGTTGACCTCGCTGCTGCTACTGAGTCTCCTGTTGAATTTCTAGTATTTAAAGCTCCATAACAAAATCAGTATTCTGGAAACAGAGGAAAAGTTCTTGCCTGGTTTGATCAATTCTTGAAAGATCCTCTGCGTAGCACAACAAAGCCACATCCGTTCCCAGAGCAGAGTTTCGGTTGTGTGTTGTGCTGGTGCATTATCCTGGCTATTCGGAAGGGGTTAGAGCATCTAGTTTTCATTTGTGTAGTTCATAATATATCAAATAATGTTGATGTACAAAAAAGGTGGTTTAATTAAAGAAATAGTAGTGTAGGAGTCCAAAAAGTGGTTTTGACCATTAGAATTCACAGTAACACCTTGAGTATGAACAGCTAGAAGAGTCATTTCTTAAAGCTGAATTTTAATCCTTAGTTCTGAATACATACACATATATCACGGTTGTGCATCAACTTTTAGCTTCACCCCCCAAAATGCAGTCATCTCAAACCAATCCAGGGCAATTTTAGGCAGCTATTTCATATGTGCTCATTTTCAGCCCTAAATCATGCAGTGTCTTGGTTTTAGCTGAGGAAATCCCAAAGCGCCTGAAGAGTCCCACCTGCATAAAGCTCCGTGAAAGGCAGCAGGACCCTCTTGTGTAGGATAACAAATAGACGATTCCCAGCCCTTTCCCTAAACTGTAGCCTAATACACAGTCGCATGAAGGACTGTCTTACACACCCTGGTGCTGTGCAAATCCCAGTGTAATATCTGAGCTGAGGACAAACGCTTGCTTATTTCAGCCTTGCTTGCGGTCTCTTCACTCCTACATAGGTACATCAAACTCCACAGCAGTTGTCTTCAAAGGATGAAAGGCAGGTTGGCAGTCCCATTAGGATTCTGCACAAGGGGCTCTGAGCACTCCATATCTACAAAAGAATTAAACATTTCAGCCCGTCCCTTAGGATTGCAGAGGTAGCCCTGCTCCATGCAGGATAGAGACGCTTAAACCAAGAGTCGCTGTTTCTTTACCTACCCCGATGCGAAGCAATATGAAACTTGGCCACACAGAGCCATGCAACCAGATCACTGGGATTTAAAGGTATTGCCTAGGTCATGGACAATTGTGTTGTATTTTCTCCCCATTCGGGAGAGTTGTTTGCCCAAGTTTTTGTCAGTGGCCGGTGTTCCGGCAAGCAGAATAATGCACTGTTTTTAATGGGGAAACAGGGCTGCAGAGGAAATGAGGGTTTGATTTTGTGCATGTTTTCTGCAGCAAACATTTTTGGCATTCCTGGGTTTTTTTCCTTCATACTTTGTTTTGCCTGCTTGGTTTAATGCAGCAGAACCTCCTCTAAATTCAGTGGGAAGTGTAAACGTATGTAATGCGTTTTCTGTGGTTAGGAAATACATGTAGCATTAAGTTATTAAAGCTTGACTTTAAACTATGTCTTGGGCTAATGATTTTACAGTATAATTGCTTTAGTTAATTTGAAGGCAGGTATACATACAGCTTATTCCATTTTGGCACTATAAAGTTTGCCATTGGTATTATACCTCATTTTTTATATGATTTACATAATTTGTGAAACAGATTTAATACTTGGTGTGTGAGCTAATTACTTTCTGGTTTAGAGCCTTCATTGTGTGTTCATTGGGTTTGGAACACCTCTTTTACAGTAGCACAGAAGGTCATTGTGGGATCGGAATTCTTTGTAGAGCAATCAATCCCCTTCTAATAAAAGAAGTTGCATAATTTTTAATGTAATTAAATTGGGTTACAGGGGATTGTTTTCAGCTGTAAATTTGCTGAAATGGGAGAAATAGGGAAGTGATGTGTTAATTACTGCACTGTGCTTCTTTCCCTTGTTATGGTATACTGAGAGATTACTGGACTTCAGATGAGCACAGTATTACAGGCGCCTCTGAGGAGCTCTTAAAAGGTGTCCAACTTTTCCTGGTAGAAGAGTGGGAAAAGGAAAGGACCATTTCTAATAGAATTATCAGTTCTTCCTTCATAACTTTCAGGAGATTCAATGTCGATATGTCACTAACATGTGATGGCCAGATGGCAGCAACACCAGCACTTCCCAAGCACGGAACTCTTGGGCAGGTGGCAGTGAGGTTGGGTGGCTCAGATGAATTCAGATTCCATGATTCCATCAAATAAATGCTCCTTTTCCAGTTTTAGGGGCACGGCAGAGAAATGGAGCCCCTCCGTGCACAATAAGCATCTTAGAGTCACATCGCAGGCCAGCCTAAAGAAGTTCTTTTCCTCTGGTATGTGGTTTCTACACGAGGGCACAGGCTGGCTGTTTTCCTCTCCAAGGAATTGTTTTCTTGGCTGCCGCCATCCAGTGTTTTAACAGTACTGTGCAGCTTTAAAGGCTCCTGTCTTGTTAGGAGTCTAAACAGTCTCCTGTATCCTTTGTGTCAAAGTGAGGGAGAGCTTTGGAAATGATTTTGGGATTCCCTGAGCAGGAAAAGGAGTTACTTGAAAGAGTCAGACCCCGCAGCAAGCCCAACTTTGCAAGTATAAAAGCGGACAGAAACAGTTCCTTTTCCTAAAGCTTTTTACATCCATTCCCTTCCTTAACTCAGTCTCTTAATTTACTCAGAGTATTTCTGTATACAAATGATTTCTGATTTGGGTTATACCTTTCTCTTCCTACCTCTCTTTCTACCCGTGTAGCTCGCACATGCGTGCTCCTGCTTTTCGGTAAAATAGTTGCACTTAGAACAGAGATAAATTAAAGTTAATGAGACAGAACCAGTACACGGCACAGGTATTTCCCTTCCCTCTGTTTGTGTGCTGTTAGGAACTGGTTTGGGGATTAAAATAATAATAATACAAATCAGATCGGCCACAATGCAAGCCCATATCTCGTGGGACAGTTGCCGTAAGTTGTACTTTGTGCGTGACCCTGGATCTGCTGAACACATTTAATGGGAGAAGCAAATATTAACAGTTGCCTTCGTACTCTTTGCTAATGTGCATCTGATTGCATTTAACAGCACACATGAGCAGGCTCTTACGCAGACACTGCCATTTTATTCATTATTATTGTTATTTTGATTGTGTCCTGGACCAAGGCTGGGGTTTTGACCTGTTTCCATGTATCCATAGCTATAACAAAGGCAAAGAAAAAGAAAACCTGGCTGTTTATGGTCGCGTTTGCATCCATTCGTGCTCAGCAGAGTTGTGTTAGACCTTTGTGGTACAATTATACCAATGGAAGCCTTTAAGGCATTCATTTCCTGGTGGGAATACTGTTTCTCCTACTTTAAACAATTAGATGAAGTGTAATCTCACTTTCTTCCTGTGGAATGCCACACTTTTATTGCTATCATTTATCAGTCGCGAGATGTAAATAAGGCGTAAGCTTAGGAGCTGGGCTCAAATGAACCCAGGTTGTATTGATTCTCGTGTGGTACAGAATGAAACAGGAAAATCATCTGCCATCCGCTCGGTGTCCATCGAAGCAATTTTTAAGCACTAAAGGCTGAATACATACAGTATAAATTCCTTATCTTGTTTACGTGAGATATATGTGCAGTTTGAGAGTCAGGAACGTGATAAAAATCGCAGCTAATTGTGTGAGATAGTGGCCGCTACTTTCATTATAGGTTGAAAACACAAGGTGTCATGGCTTGGTCTCAAAGCAGCTTGGAGAACTATGCAGAAACTTTGGAGATGAGCACTTAAAGAGGGGGAAAGACTAGAACCAACACAATCCCCTTCCACATCACTGATGGAAACAGAGCCCAAACCTGATCTTTTGCCCATGCAGCAAGTTAATGATTTTATAAACCCTTTTCCCCATCCCCCTTGCGCTGCTCCGGGAGACAAGACGGCTGCTGATTCCTTCAAGCCTTCAAGTTAGCTGACCTCCCAGCTGAACCCGACTTGAATGTAAACATTTTCTTGAGCTGATTCGTAGCAGGGCCAGCAAATCTGGAGGATATTAGTGGCGCTGTGTTTGCGGGAAGCAGGAATCCCTTGGTAATTCTCAGGAGCTCTTTTCCAGCCTGAGAGACACAGTTGTGTTTTCAGTTTCGCTGGGGTCGTTGGCAATGCCCTGTGTATCTTTTTTAAATGGAATTAGTAAAACACATCATTAGGTTTTGCTTTGAAGGCCTCGGGGTTTTTCTGCCTTGCTTAAAACTCTTTCTCTTTGCCCACTATAGGTAAATAACAGAGTGGAATATACTCGTGGTGCTTTAGTCCTCCACGTTTTGGTGTTGGTATAGGAATCAGAGCAAGAGAGAAATCAGAGCAGGGCTTCCTTTTGCAGGAATATTAAGTTCCTTTTAATGCTCCAAGCTTAAGGGGGATATGCGGCTGCTGACTTGACCTCAAGGTTTTAAAGAGCAGTTTTATGCTTGTTGGGGCGTTTTTAGCACTTCCAGGTTCTTCTTGCTTGCCCGTTCTGTACAATACATATTGGTTATGATGTGTGATCGTGGCAGATATTCTGCAGGTAGAAACTTGGGGCTGAATTTCTGAAATTCCCTTACCTGCATGCCTTTTCTTATAGATACTATTGTGCTTATCCCAAGCTCGAGCCGCTGTTGAAATGACGTGCTGAAATGGGATATTATACTTAGCACTTCTTGCTTTCAGCTTCAAAGCACTTTTCACACAGTCATTCATCTCCCCAGTGTCCCAGTTTGCCCGGTGCTCACTGCAGCGCAGCAGCATGCCTTGAGTGGATGCATTGGTGGGCAGCAGACTGACAGGCATCAATTGCTTGTGCTTGTTGTGCCCTAACACGTGCTTTGTGTTGTATTGTCTGTAAAGACCTTAACTTTACTTGCACAAAAAAAAGCTTGTTTTCTTTTAGGAAACCTATGCCTGTTGCAGGGAGTTGATTGCAGTCACTGCGTGTTAAGCTGGAGTCTAAAAAGTGGGCTCACTGTGTTTACCCATTAGGTGAAAATACTTCCTAGAATAGGCAGATTAATGGAAAGAACCCATTTGTTTTGCTGCCTTTCTTTCCTGTGCAAAACTCGCTTTTTCAACTCGGAAGCAAACTCATAATTCCTTCATTAAAGAGTGCCTCAAATCCAGTTTCCACTTTCAGCACAGGGCAACGGAGATGGAAAAACTCCTTTTAGATCTTTCCTTTAAATAATTAAGCTAACTTGCAGACAGGAGGGGCAGGGAAGAAAGCTGAAGACTGGTGTTTTCTGTGTACGTCTGTACTTCCATTTCAGCAGTAGGTACTGTTGCCATCTGGATCAAAACCCTTCCAAGCAGCATAAAACTGACGTTTTGCAGAGTTAGAGCAGAATCCAGGTGGAATTTTACCAACATTTACTGGTTTTCTGTGCTGAATTGTATCAAATAATCACTCTTCTCTCACCCCCCTACCCCAGCTCCTTTAGTCATTGACTGTACCACACGTTTTCCGCAGCAAGGACTCTCTTCCTTTGCTCTTTGTGTAGGTTGTCAGATGCTTTGAATACACGGGACGCTACTTGGAGCATGTACGGCTCTGTGAAATACATATAATGTGAAGGGTTTATTTTACATTATAATGATTGGCATTTCTCTAAGCATTTTCTCTGTCAGGTTTTGACTGCAGATACATTTAATTGGTGTCAAAATTGGCTGTTGTGTACGCTCCTCGTCACGGCTTGTTTAATACCTCATGTTTGCAGTTGTCCTCCTTTTATCGTCTTGAAAGATGGTTTCTATTTAGTTCCCTTAATGTTTCCCACAGTTTGTTTTAAAACCCACAAATTCAGCTGAAGTGTTTGTTTTTTTACTTCCGAATGTTAACTTTGGGGAGAAAATATTTCCTGTTTATCAGCAGAAGTGTTTCTTCCCACTTGCTAGCATGACTTCCAAGATGGATTCTTTTTATTCCCTCCTCTTACCACTGCCTTTCTTTCTTGTTGCTCAACATCATAAACCCTGAGCAATGATAAAGCTTATTTAACCCAAATATTCCTGCCTCACCTCCAATAAATACAAAATAAATTGGGCCAAAGGAAGAGATAATATGTTTGAATCAGCACACAAACATTGCTCTCCCTGAGATATTCATTGTACCGCAGTAAATGGGGGAAATATATTGAATTTATGCGCACATGATTGACTTTTCGTACAGCGAACCCAGGTTAAACATCTTGAATATGGAATATGAATAGAGCTAACATTTTCATACGAAGCAATAATGAAAATTAACAGAGCTCCATTTCGACTGATAGCAAAGAAACATTTGATGCTTCCAAGGCATAAAATGTGTTCAGTACTTGGGTTTTGTTAAGCTTGACAGAAGCCAGGAAATGGGACAGTACAACCATTGCATAAAGGCTTCTTCTGTACCCCATGACAGGCTCGAGGATGTACCTGGCTAAAAACAATAACACCACCCGACCACTCTTCATTCCCTACAGTAAGAGGAGAAGGCATTCATGGCTGCTTGCTGCCAATGGGCTCACGTCTGAAAACATCACTCCTTGGGCTGTCGGTTTTGTTCCCTGGGCCGAGCCTGGCGCCAGGCTGCAGGGAGAGGAGTGGAAGGGAAGGGGAAAGCAGGGCTGCTGTTTGTGGGTTTTACAGGGTGGACAGTGCATGTGATATTAATTCATCTCCTTTTCAGCTCTAACAGGCCTGCCTGCAGTGGGGTTTAATGCAGGTAATGGGAGGGATATCCCAGTGCTTTCCTCTTTAGTGGCTTGCAAACCAGCTGCAAGAGTTCCCGGCATTACTTGCTCAGTGTTTCTAACTGAGGTGGTCCTTTCTGCTCCCGCATCCCAGCATCTTCTAATTGAGCCACTCAAACAGAGGATAACAAGCCTGTGCTCTCTTTCCTGTGGTGATTTCAATCGCTGATGAGCTTTGCTTGTTCAATCTGTGTGTGTTATCATTTGATAGGCAGAAAAATCAGAAGTCAAAATACGCAGGTCATGTAAAAACTCCCTGAACCTTCCTTTATATTCCACTCCCTGCCTACCCGCCCCTTTCACTGCCAGCGGAAGCTCAAGTTGCTTTCTCCTGCAGCCCTATAAATGCACATGTTTCCTCAGTTGTAACCCTATAAATGCTCCTGTTTAACAGGGACTGTGTTCAAAAGGTTAACCTCTCATTTGGTTTTAGTGTTTTGAATTAGAAGTTTAAAGGTACCTAAAAACCAACTTCAAGAAACATCTGGCCCAGCAGTTAAGGTTTGATGTATGAGTCTCTCCAGCTCCTGCATCACACGAGGAAACTTTCCTGAAGAGTCACACAAGGGAGGGATTTGTCTGACCAGGGAGTACACAGCCCATAGAGCTCTGAAGGAACGTTTGGCTTCCACTCAATTAAACTAGGCTCTTAATGGATCCTCACCCAGAATGGGAACTTCTTGCTTGCTTTTGGGGAGATGGAGCCAAAATTAAACCAAAAGGGATCCCTGTCAGCTTCCAAGCTCTGTGTATTTTCACACTGTGTCTGTTCAATAGGGTTTAATCATCACAACTGTGATTCACATCAGCAGCTTAAACATACAGAACTTCCCAGTGAAACCGTAACTAAACCTGTACTTAAATTCTTTAGGACAGACCTAAACTGTCCTGGTGGTATGTATTTTAAATACTAGTGCAATGTTGGCACCCCGGAGAGTTAAGGAGCCTCTGGAGGGGTGGCTGCTTCTTGCAGTAGCTAAAGGTGAGCTGGTTCTTCAAGTTCCTCAGCTTCAGCCAGAGTAAGTTGAAGTTCTTGGACCACTTACTGTTTGCAGTGACTGTTTTCTATATTGTGGAGCCTGTTAAATGCATTTCCTGCAGATTTCTCTGCACATCTTACAAGTTCCTTGTTGTGAATAAAGGGCCTTACTTCAGGTGCTCTTCGAATTTGCGTCAAGCCTTCAGCTGATCCAGCAAACAGGCTTCTAGTATCATTTAACCTCAGTTTGTTCACCTGGGAAATGGGTGGTTTAACAGCTCAGGGTAATGTAAGGCTTCAAAAATGCACTTAATACACCAATATATCCTGCAATTAAATACACAGAGAACTTGCTGTTTGGTGGTAGGACACTAAATTGTCTGGACACAGGAGGTGTAGAAGGGGCAGCAGGGTTGTGGGGTTTGAGTATTGCATGAGAGTAAAACTTAGTCTACCAAGGAAGATCCTTTACCTTATTTGAAAAGTCCTTTGAGATCCCAAAGGACTATTGGAGCTGAATTTTCCAAACAAAAGTATCAGGAGACAAAACAGCAAAGGGAGAAGACAGCTGAAGATTTTGTCTTTCCATCCTTCACATTATCACTGTTGTCTGCAGATGTAAGTCTGTTTTGTTGCCTTGCCCAACTGGAGCCCTGAGTCCCCTGCTGCAGCATCAGCCTTGCTGTGCCAATTCCTCATCTCAAGAAGAGGATGAAGAAGAGTTTTGCAGTTAGGGCAGTGGACTGGGATTGGGAAGATGGGGTTCAGACCTGCTTCATGACCTTAGGTAGGTCACTTCCTCCATAAATCAGTGTTATCCCAGTAATATTTAGTGTCCTTCATCTTAGGCATGTCTTCCGTGTTTGATTTGTAAACTGTTCTGACTGAAGACTTTTCAGGTTGAATCTGGACAGCATCTACCACAATGGAGTTCTGTTGTTAGCTGGGATCTCCCAAGATGCTTCTTTAACAAAACCAATCCTAAGTTCAATGCTGCTGCTATGTTACATCAGTCTTTTAAACATTGAGACATATGAGATTATACTTGTCAGGAAATACCAGTGGTGAGGTTGGACATAGGATCTTAACGTGTCATTGCAGGATTGTGTTACCATCACACCTTATTTCTCAAGAGCAGAGTATCATTAATATTTGACTTACCTGAAGTCTGTAAACATGAAAGGACTCAGCATGACTTTGTGCACTCAAAGGACATTGAGTCTGGGCCATGCTTTGCC
Source organism: Psilopsiagon aymara (assembly GCA_024733675.1). Lineage (NCBI taxonomy): Eukaryota > Metazoa > Chordata > Aves > Psittaciformes > Psittacidae > Psilopsiagon > Psilopsiagon aymara. The sequence goes on from JANRGW010006189.1 coordinate 58,686, forward strand.
CAGGGGGGTTGGACCAGATGATCCTTGAGGTCCCTTTCAACTTGGGATTCTATGATTCTATGGCTTGCTGAAGTAGGAAACCTTGTTTGTACTTGTGGAAGTAGGACCAGTTCATTCAGGTATATGCCGGGTACCACACAGCTTCTTGGAGTACAGTGTCCTTCTGCTTCACAATGCTTTATGAGTTGACATCTAGATTCTTGCTTTGTTTATTTTATACTTGACTGAATGTATATGAGTGGATTCAATGATACCATCCCACTTTTCACCAGGAGGTTCCAAAGCACCATTAAGAGAGGTTGCTCAAGTGGTGTCCACCTCTGCTATAGCAGAACTGTGGTTACTTTTAGTTTCGTTCTACTTTCTGATGGGTTGAGCAGGAGGGAGCAACATGTCCTCCACTTTTTAAAGGCTATGACAGGCCAGACCTGATAAATTTTAGCATGATAGGGAAAGCTATAACCTGCTGAAAATGGGGGTTATAATTAAAATGTGTAGGCACCCTGAATTGTAGCTGTTGCGAGTGTTCCAGCTGCCGTGGTAATTGAAGACCTTTTAATAATTGTGTATGTTCCTTCCTAGCTCTGCCTTGAGCTTAGGCAGGACTTCAGTTTCAAGATAATTTTCTTGTCCTCAAAAGTTAAATTGCTTTCTTTAATATAAAGCATACAATAAGGAGTGCAATTGAAAAGCTGCATGCCTACTGAACCTGCTCTTTCAGCATGAGACTCCACTTGTTAGGAGCAGATCCAGTGGAACAAACCCTCTTTTATTATTAGGTCATAAATCCCTGATGCCGTATCACTGTTTTTGGCTTTCAACCTTATTGAACTTCCAAGAGAAATGCCTCTGTTTATAACATGAACTGCCCAGTAGCATCCAAGTATCTGTCACTGTTCTGTGGAGCTGAGTTTTTATTCAGTGAAGTGTACAGTGTGCAGTGTTGGTGACGGCATGTCTGATGTGTACGACTAGGATCTGGCTTCTGTCCTGATGAAAAGCTGTAGAATGAGATGTGGGCTTTGCTGTTTTTATTACAGAGTTCTGATTGCAAGGTAGAACTTCTCATGAGTTTTAATTAAAGGAGTTGGCAAATGACGATGGGTTCTTCTGAGTGCTAAGAAATAAAAAATACCCTTTCCATTGGAAGTTGTTGGTATTCTTATTCCTGAATTACTGAAGTGCTGTGGACCTTGAGCTCAAAACCCTCTGTGCTTTAGAAAGTATTGTAGTGATAGCACAAGGGGTGATGGGTTCAAACTGAAAGAGGGGAAGTTCAGCTTGGATATAAGGAAGAAGTTCTTTACTGTGAGGGTGCTGAGGCACTGGCACAGGGTGCCCAGAGATGTGGTGAATGCCCCATCCCTGGCAGTGTTCAAGGCCAGGTTAGACAGAGCCTTGGGCAAGAAGGTCTAGTGTGAGATGTCCCTGCCTGTGGCAGGGGGGTGGAACTGGGTGATCTTAAGGTCCTTTCCAACCCAAACCATCCTGTGATTCCATTGCTTACTACCATGAAATACTGTCTAAATAAATAGTAATACCTCTAACATCTGCCTTTGTTAAATGCAGAAAGTCTGTTGGAAGGGGAAAGCAGTTTGCACTTCAGCATTCTTGTGTGTTTGGTGAATGATGGTTCCATGTTTGCCTTTTAATTCACTGTCCTGTGTAGGTTCTGTAGTCTCTAGAATTGGGGAAACTGAGGCAAGGCTCTGAATTTATTTTGCAGACAACTTTAGTTTAGAGGCAGCTCTGGCAAAGCAAAGATCAGAGTTGAAACTCCCTGACTGCCAGATCAGTGTCTTAGGTAGAGGGTTCCCTATAATGTTTCCTTCCAAATCATTTCCATTGGGTTACCCAGCACATTGCTTCAGCAGGAATCTTTGCTTTTAACACAGCAGTGGGGTATGATGCCCCGAACCATTTTTAGGCTACAGATGTGTTAGCTCAAGTAGTTATTTAATACTGCGTAAGGTCTCAGCCAGCCAACTGCTAAAACCTTTCTCTTCATGGGAGCTTTCTACCAAGGTCTAGCATGTGGTCAAGACGTGGCATTTTTTAATGCCAAGAAATGTCTTTAAAAGGCTTTATAAGCTATGAGGCTTTAAATGGTGTTTTCTGCTGCAGAGTATCAAATTGATAGAGAGCCATAATTTGGTTTTTAAGTCAGTCTGTTGAATGAGTACCAATTTGTATAGATAATATATTGTGTGTTACAGTGAGTGCTCTGCTTTTGTACATTCCCTTCCATCAAGAAGATGAGACCTCGGATAACTGTGAGTTTCAGATAATGTGGAATCAAATACATTAGCAAGTCGTACTGTAACAAATCAGCACAATGACTATTTTATGTTTGAAGTGGAGATCGTGTTTGGAGTGCCTGTAAATGCCTTGTTGGAAAAATCAATTCTGAGCATCCCCTTTCTCCACATTTTGATTCGTTTTACCTCAAATGTATTTTGACACTGCAAGTTCCAGTCTTCTCACACGCCGGGTTTCACTTTCTTGGCTTTTTAAGCTGAGGCCAGATTTACATCTGGGTCGCTGGGAACAGCTTGTGCTTTTGAAGGGACGTTAACCAGTGCTTAATGACTGTGTTTGGTAAAACAGTGTAAAAAGAGCATCTGAAGAAGCAAAGATACCTGAAGAAGAAATTAAACGTGTCACACCTTTTGTTCTCTCAAAGCATCTCACCGGGCCTCAAAGCACTGATATTTTCAGACATGCCCATTGTTTTTTTGGCAGGCTGGTACCATGTAGAACCATAATGCTCCAGCCTCCTGCCCGGGAGGACTGTCAGAGCTTGTTTCATTCGGGGCAGGCCCGTGCATAAATAAGGCTTCCTGGTCCCCCCAGAGAGCTCAAAGCACTCAGGAGAAACCACCAGTAATCCCCGTTTGATAGAGGGTGGGAGTGAGATGCTGAGCTTTGTCTTGTCAAGCACCACCGAGCTGGTCACTGAGAGCAGTGCTTTCAAATCTGCTTGAAATAGGAAAGTTGATGAGAGAAAGAGATACAGGAGGATGGATGGAGGAGGTTATATAGAGAGATGTGACATATTCCTTAGTTTGATTTATTTTTCCTCGCTAAGGAGGGAGTCTGCAGCATTCCCTGTGAGTCTTTGCCCTGAGTGCAGTGAGCTTTGTATTTCTTCAAGGGCTGTATTGGTAGTACTGTGAAAATGTGCCTGTGACCTATTTAGATGGGCTAGAGCAGGGTACAGATCTCTGCACTAGGAAGAAGTATCACTTACCTGCTGGGCAGAAAGTCACATTTCTTCTGTAATAGAACACAAGAGCTCATTGAACACCGGAGTGGAGTGGCTGAGCCGTCGGCGCTCCACCGTGGAATGAAGTCTGCTTAAATATTCCATCAGATAGCAGAAATCCTGGGAGTCCAAAAACCAGAGTTACCAGGTTCAGCAAATGACCCAAAAGTTCCTTTTTCTCAGGAGACAAAGCTTGACTGCAGCGCAGGAGTGTTTCTAGAGGAGCTGCAGGATGTTCTCCTTGTTAATTGTCAAGGGCTGAAAATAAAGAGGGAAGTATTAGACATAAGCGTAACCCTGGACTGGGGAGAAGACTGTTCAGAGATTGATGCACATTTAAATAAGCTTGGCTTAGAAACTGGAACTTTTTAATCAGTGCCTTCTGTTTTTCAGAAGATTGACCATCTGACCTGCAGCAATGGGTAGGGGTACAGCTTGGACAGTCCAATATGATAGCGTTGCAGCCACATCAGACAGTTTGGAGGAGGAGGTGGTATTTCCTCTTAGGCCTGTTGTGAGCAAGAAAAAGGAACAAAAGCATTCAAGTGCACAAGCCTCTGTCCTCACGAGCAGGTTGTGCATCTAAAACTAAATCTGGTTTACCTATCTCTTCTTACTCATCTGATAGGATATTGGTTCCCCGTATAAACTTTAAGGGGAACGTTGCTGCCTTTCCTCAAGAAATCATCATAGAATCCCAGCCTGGTTTCTCTTGGAAGGGACCTTAAAGCCCATCCAGCCCCAACCTCTGCCACGGGCAGGGACACCTTCCACTGGAGCAGGGTGCTCCAAGCCCCTGTGTTCAACCTGGCCTTGAACACTGCCAGGGATGGGGCAGCCACAGCTTCTCTGG
>JANRGW010006191.1:0-13327 GCA_024733675.1 Psilopsiagon aymara
ACAGGGGCTTGGAGCAACTGCTCTATGGAAGGTGTCCCTGCCCGTGGCAGGGGGTGGAACTGGAGGAGCTTTAAGGTCCCTTCCGACCCAAAACGTTTTATACTGTGTTACCAGTAAAGTCCAGGCTGTTTTGCTAATCAACAGCAAAATGACTTCCATATTACTCTCCTAGGACCTTCCATGACAAGCCTCAGAATTTCTTTCGCACATTCTGGTCTGGAATGGAACAGACCTTTGATTCTATTTCTACGGTTCTATGACCTGCCACAGCTTTGATTACTTAGATAAGGTGTATGAGCACTCTGGCCACGGCAGGAGCCGATGAGAAGAGCAACACAATTGCATCACTATGCTCTTTGTTAGCTCCCAAGCTCCTCCCCAACCATTCAAACGCAAATTCCCTTCTGCTCTGTTTCAGTACCTAAAAAAACCCCAAATCTGGCTCCCACAGCTCCATCAGTACCACAGAGCCAATTTTCAGCTCACAAAGCATGGAGAAACACAGTTTGTCTGCCTCCAAATACATGCCTGCACGCAGATCCAAGGCAGAAAAAGCTACCACCTTACTCTGGTAGACTCCAGCCTTAGCTGCTTACTTAGATTCCACTTAAGTACAAAACCCTATTGCCTCTGAATACACAACTGCACTTCAAACTTACACCACCCTTACAAGCAGCAAGCAGTGTTTGTGTTCACACCACCCTTGTGGCAAATTATATCCACCCAGAATGTGGGCTGGAAGGTAATTTAAAAACATTAAAACCAAATCAACTCTACTCCTAAACACAGAACTTCTCAAGCACCAGTGAGATTATTCCACATCATTAAGAGTCTGCAGCTCAGGATGTTACACTCTAATACTAGTCATCCAAACCTTCAGGATTTCATGCAGACTCAAAATACAGCCTGAAGATATACCTCTAAAGCTCCTTGGTGAGCCAGGAGAGCTCACAGGTCATGGGGTTGAATATTTATTCATTTCGTAACTTCATCTTTTTGATCCAAATACACTGAAGTCAAACACTGTATTTAATGCACTAACATACAGTATAGCCATACTTTCTAAGGTATGTTAAAGGTATCTGACCCAGGAAAAAGCAAGCATTTAAAACCAGAAAGTATCATTGGCCTCAGCTATTTTTAGTGTGTCTGAACAGCAAGTCACCGAAACGAAAAGGCAACTAGCACTTCTCCAAATGGCTTTACTTCCAACAAGAGAATGCCTATTTGCTAGAGAAAAAACAATACAACAATAATGTTACAAGAGGCACTGATCCTGGCTTTATTCACATAAAGATACATCCAACATTAGTTATAGCTCACTTGAAATTCAAAATGCTTTTAAGAAACCAACCATGAATCCTTGATTTTTGCCTTACAGCGCTGTCAGGTTTTCAAATAGCAAGTAGATGACTTTCCAGCGAGACTGTGTTCTGTATTAACATACATACAAAGATTAAAACTTGGCAGAAACCCTTCAGTTTCTGATATTTGATGAAATGCATTCAGCATGATGACCATTTCCTCTGGGGAGGCTTCTCTGCTTACCTGCAGGGATGGGTGCCTGGGGTCCTGAGCTACTACACCATATCCTTGGCAATTCTAAGGAAAACTGTCCCACTCAGGGTACTCAAGAGGGACTTTCCTCCCTGGTTGCATCTTTGTGCTAGGCAGCTGTAACAAAATCGCTACAGCACTAGAAAAAACTAGTTAGGACAGCACTGGGCATGTCCCCTAGAAGTAGTGATAGTGGCTGCTAGCAAAGAGAAGTGCATGTTAGGAGCAAGAAGCATTATGTGTTAGTATGGAACTCAAACTACTTGGCAGTATCTTCTGTAAATTCAAGATTTATGTAAGACAGTGTGCTGCAGCCATCATAAAGTGATGTCACTGATATTTATGGTTTTTTGCTGCATTTAGTTTGATTCTTTTTAAAGTGAAGAGTGCAGGACTTAAAAAACAAACATTTCTTCTCTATTAGAAACTGCAAAACCGAGTACTACAACACTATGAAAGCTTACAGTACAGTTCAAGTCTATGTTAAAATTCAGCATCGATATGGTGTCTGAACTATTTCAGAGCTACATTCTGCCTGATTAAGCAGTTAGCAACAAGTCCTGATGTCACTTTTTGTGCAAAACGCATCCCCTATAAATGTGGCTATAAAAGCATAAGCAGTTCTCTCATGTTGGTGCATTACCCATGTGATTTTCTGTGACTGGTTTCTCTGTTTAATGACAGCCTAAACTAAAAATAAGTTGGATATGTAAAAGCAAAATAACCTTTATCCTAAACTTTATTCTGGGTCTTGGACATAGTTCAGTGACATGATCTGAAGAACAACACGCCAACCATTCCCATGAGCTCTTTAGAAGAGGAAACTGAAGGAAAAATCCAAATCATAGACACTCACTGTTATAGTATCTTTAATTTATCTTGTGTTTTACAGAACTCTGAATGGATTAAAAAGCACCTCCTTTCCCATCACGTTCCTTACAGTTGGTAAATATATTCAATGAGCAAATGTATGTGAACAGCTTGAGGATCTGCATCTTGCAAGGATTTCACAGACCAATCAAAAGCCAAATTTCTTGTAGTTTTTACAATCTTGTTTTAATACAATGGTAAATCCATTCCGATTGTAAACCTGTCCAGTCATATCTCCCCAGAACACTTTGCAAAATCCAGTGTTGATTAGCAACCTAGTTAGCTTTGGCACGGAGCTGTGCTCTCTTGCCTGTGACAGCCTGGAAACCAGTTTTGATGCTGGCGACGGAGCAGCGAGAGTGGCAGGTCTCACACTGCAAGAAATATAACCTGGTGTCCTTCTGTAGGATTGTGTCCGGTGACCGACACGTATGACAGGTGACATACTCCTCTGTAGAAAAGGAATTGAGTGGCAGTTAAAAGACCATGCATTGTCAGCAGACAAGTCACCACTTCTTCCGGCTTTAGTTTAACAGTTGCCTTGAAAGGCTGTTCAAGTGCATTTACTCAGAAGTGGCTTACTATGAAAACGACAGAGGCTGAGGCAACCTAAAAGATCCCTTTAGTTCCCAAGTTAATAAAGACTAGGTTTCAGATGGCACATTAAGTGCTGACACTGGTGCTTTAAAAACAACCACCACTAGTTAAGATTTCCCACTGGTGTTCCATAACTTCCTCTGCAGAAACAGCAATTCTGGGACAGACAGAACATTAAAAGTATATTTTGTTACATACAATCTGTAGTACTTTGAACAGCAGTTCATGACAGGCACAATGTATTTGTTAATTAGTGCATACAACAAATTAAAATTGAACATTTCAAGAACACAAAATTAACGTCAACAGTCACTGGTTTCCATAGTCCTCAACGCAAAGAAATTAAAATCAGGAGCAAACAAGCAATTCCCAAATGCTCTCACTGTTTTCCTTGATATGTTTTAGTGCCAGGACAGAGTACATGTGTTTATTAGAACCAGGTAGAACGCTCTGTACTTGCATTATTCCATTATAAATCAGCAACAAAGTTGTAGCTTCTTAGCACAGAACCTCCACAGTATTCACACACACATGGGCCATACATGGGCCACTGGTCACCAAATGGCTCAGAGAAATCAGTAATGGATAAAGGAGTTCTACTTACTGATATATCTTCTCAAGACATTTTCTATCTGTTTTTGCTGGAATCTTCCTTTGATTACAAGTTGGTTGTTACCATCTATTGAGCCACTAATTTGAAAGAAAAATCAATTACTTCATTTGCAGAAGATGTCATGCAATAAAAGAAGTCATGAAGCAAGTGTAAAACAACATGAAGCAAGATAATGATGCATTCTTCAAGGTAAGAGTAAGCCAGAATTACTTTGGGGAAAAAATGCAACATTCTGAAGGCACTTAAGAGCCTACAGGAAGTTCTGCCCAAGCATAACCCTCACTACAGTAAAGGCAAACTCCAGCAGAGATCAGCCTCATAGTAAACCAAAGCAGAAGAGCTTTACAGAACTGTAAATTAATACCTGCTTACCTCATACAAGCGACCAAGACAACTCCCTAGTGAGGTTAATATGAATAGTAAGACCCTCTTCTAGCCATTTGGGTGTAGCAAGGCAAGTTTAATGTTTTTTCACATTACAGATTCTAAGTTTTTAAGTCATCTGGAGCTGAAGGTACCCCAAAGCCCAATCAAATAGGCATCTGTTATATACACATTGCAATTCGACTTCTTGATTCTGTGTCTACGTATAACAACACTGTAGCCTACAGAAGAGCAATGAGTAGACAACCAGAAATTAAAACACCACGAGATCCTCAATACAGTTTTATGCTAAATCAGGTGGATTTAACTGCAGCATTAGACAGAATAACTAGCAACATGCCCACAAGACCCACCGCTAGGTAGTAAGGCATTCCCTCCTTAGCTACCCATCATCAGCCTTACGCTGAAATGAGCAACAGAGACATCCTCAGCAACTGTGACGAACAGCTCTGCTATCACAGCATCTTTGAGAAAGGTCCCAAAGAGGGAATTCAAAGCTTTATCTAGACTGTTCCCTGCGCCTTAATAGTTTGCCCCTGTACCTCTTCCCTAAGATGGTATCTCTTCAATCATTCAGCACAGCATCTAAGCACAGGAAAGAAAAGCCTGATTTTCAAGTACATATAGAGACCTAAACCCAAGACAGTGTCAACCATGCTGCCTTGTTGCTGACATGCACAAGCACATACGCAGCCCAGTAGCCTTACCTTGTACCCAATTCTGCCAACAAAAATGCCAGAAGATGTTTTGGCTGACGATGTAATCTAAAAATAAAGTAAGAATATGTTTAACCTTCCCCTTCTAAAGAAATCTGGTATTTATACAGGACTGGCAGGCTATAATGACCTTAAATTATCAAATTTAAAGGCAGGCAGTGCCAGAAGGCCTGCACCAAACAGCATAAGCAGAGAGTGACTGAGAAAGCTGAACAGTCTACAACAAAAAAAAGCCACCATCACCCCCCACAATTACAGTAACTATTAAGCGTAAGTTTTCTATTTGAGATTTTCCCATTATTACTCCCTGACATTCCCTGAAACAAGTAATACTAGCTACCCTTAAAAATTCACTTTAGTGTACTACCTAGCTCCTCAGCATGATTTCACCAGGACTGTTTTCTAGCACAGTTACGAAACAAAACCAGTACGGATTAATGTAAGTATCCACCAAGACCAGAACCACCTTCACAAGAGATAATTAAGACATAGAAAGCACTGCAGAAAACAGTGGAGAGGGGGTGGGGGCGAATATTCAGTTCCATACCATTTACCAAGAGAAAAGTTTTGGAAGCAGCTCAAATCATTTTCCCCATCCTCTTGCCCAAGACTTGCAAGTAAGTATCAGCTACACTTGATAGGAGGCAGTGAAACCACAAGGGGTTTAGTTTCAGTCCATGAGGCCTATGTAGCAAGTCCACCATTTTCATGTTATAAGCATAAAATAAGAAATTATCCAATACACCATCTTCACAAAAACCTTCTCACAGAGAAATGCAGAGGCAATATGCAGTACGACTGAAATTACTGTGAGCTTACATCTGGTTTGTCATTCTTTGGCCACAAAACATGCACTCAACACAACAGCCAACAGCCAGAAAAGTGCATTTATCTGCTACTCCTGGGAGTAAAAGGGGAAACTTACAATTTGCAGATATCTGTAAAGTTGACAAAAGATGTTTTCTTGGTCCCTACTCTTACAACCTGCGGAGGCTTCATGACAAATTTCCGCTTTTCTCCAGCTACCATATCCGGGTTTTTTTCCCGCATGATGTTAAAAACTCTATTGAGCAGCTGCCAAAAAGAGGGAGTCACATCAAGATGAGTATCTTGTAGTTCTCAAATCAAGTACATCACTTCTAAAAAACCACCTGAAACAGTGTTCACAATGAATATTAGACTGTCTTTTTCTATTAGCATTTCCCCACATCCTTTTTAATACATGCTTCAAAACATCCCAATAAATGCAAAATATAAAAGCTATTTTCCCAAGTGCTTACTTCATATCTACAAGCTCAGCCTATCTGCAGAGGTGTTTCAGCTATCACTAATATTGCCCTATACAAAAATTAACTATGATAAATGTGCTTCTAAATACAAGACCTTTAAGTTAGAAATAGGACATGAGGATAAGGCTCTGCTCTACTTTTGCACATCAATGTGGAAAAAGACTTTTGAACACTACCTCGTCATATGTGTAGTCTCTTTCTGAGCCTGCCCATGCAGGTCCTGACTGAAGGCTAAAAGAAATTCCATCATCTTTTTTGCTGTCTTCATCCTCAAAAGCTGTAAAAAAAAAAGTTGTTTGATATTCATTAACAAGAAAAGAAAGGAGAAAAGAAACATTCTTTAACCTCCTGCATAACATTTCTAAAGGAACATCAACGAAGATTCCACTACAATGTGGACACAAGTCTTCTCTGTCTGCCTACTTCTGACACCAGCAGTTATGGAAGATTTATACAGCACTTTTATAGATCATTTTTCTGATAAATGTAGTGGATACAGGTAACAAAATGAATTCTGAAACAAAAAAGGCACTTTAACAGAACTTACCCACCTACAACATGGACTATGCTTCACTTTCAACATCTCATTGCGCTAGATTACACATTTACCTTCATCCTTCTCCATTATCTCATCTTCATCTGGAAACTTCACATTCTTCTTCTTCTTCTTTTTATTGCCCAGCATGATATCAAGGTCATCTTCAGGCTCTACTGCCTCTGGCACATCTCCTTCAATTTTCAAGTCCTGCAAAGAAACAGTACCACTATAGTTCACAGTATTAGAACAAGTATTTCCACTGTACAGCATTAGAAATAATACTAGCAGCACACTATATCAGCTGAGTACTAATAATACCAATCCCCATCCTGACACTACTGCACTACTACCATGAAGCAGGCCTAAACTTTTATCTTCTGATCTAACTTTTGGCAGGTCAACAAGGCCATGCTATACTTACCTAGAGGCATCAGCCATTTTAGGGCATAAGAGAACAAAACACTCTACATGCTGGCAGTAAGGTAAGGCACACCTGTGCTACTACCCGCAGCTAGTCCAACTTGTTATTGCAACTCTGCACATGCACAGAACCCAGAACAAGTATTCTGTCTGTCTGGAGCAGATCAGAGAGACATTTTCTTCCCCAAAAGGCAGAATCTGAAGAGATTTACATATAATATTTTGTTGTCCTCTTGCTCTCTGGGCTTGCCAAGTACACTGACCCATGGTACAAAAACACAATCTGGAATAAAACTTAGGAAGAGTAAAAATATCTCCTACACCTTCTGGAACACAGAACAGTTGCTAATCACTTCTAAAGAAAACACCAGAGTAAAACCAGAATTTTTAGCAGATACATACCCTCTATTTAAAGGAAAGGCCTTTAGAGGACTATTCTGAGCATGCCTTCTAACATCCATTTACTTCCCTCACCCCAAAGACAATCAACCTTGATGCTAGTCAACTACAGATGGCAGAATTACTTGCTCATTGTGCAGATCAGTTAGGTTTTTTCACTCCCTGCAGGAGCAATTTGTTCAACAGAACCTACTACACATGAAAGACACAGAGAAATCTAGGTTTCATCATTAACTGTACTAAGACACAATGACAGACTCTGAACAGCTCCTGCACCCCCAATCCTGAGAAAATGAAAGCAAGAAAGCTTCCAGCCATAGAAGAGATGGCCTAGCTATAAAAACAAACCTTTACACCTTCTTCTGCTTCATCTATATCAAATATCTTTTTTGTTTTTTTCTTCTTTTTCTTCTGATTGAAGAAGTTTAAATCATCCAGGTCATCTGTTGCATCTAAAAAGAGGATTGCCAAAAGAAGTGTAACTGCAGGAACAGTTCAGGCATTATGGTTTTTAGTTTACATCCAAATGTTCAAAACATTACAGTAAAACACAAGCAATGGTCTTCAGGTTTTAAAAGGGCATTCCGTCTACCCCCAAATGCCTCAATGCTATTTTACAGTTTCTGCATTTGCTAAGTGTATTTTCGTATTTTTTTTTGCAAAGTGCTTAATCTTTCTTTCTGCTGTACAAGAGAAACCAGTTACTTGACATTATAGTAGAGAAGCCTGAAAGAAAAGGAAATAGGAGCCAATTTTACCAACAAACTGGATTTAAGTTAACAGCAATCCCTGAATCAGGTCATCTTAAGTGACACTGGCCTCAATCTAAAAAGCAAGGTGATACCCACAGTCACAAGCTTATTTTCTCAAGGATTCCAAAGAACACACTAGTTATCACATTCACAGTTGTCCAAAAACCAGAAACCCTTTTAACCATATTTCTGTCACCCACACTACTGCATAATTGTTCAAATGAAAAACCACTGTAATTGTGGAATTACTGCAACAAACTGCACGTGGAAGATTTAAAACTGCATGCTAACTATTTTAGGGATTCTCTTTTTATTGCCTCACACAAAAAACTGTTTGAGTCAGGACAGTGGAATTTTTAGAAACCACTGGTAGGTTGCTGGATGCCTGTGAGCATGATTTCAATCAGGAAAGAAATGCACCCTCCAAATAGGCAGTAGAGTATTTATTACTCAAGCCTCTAAAAACTACAACCCCAGCATTATACACTGTGATGCCAAATTCTTGAATTGGGGCTCATAGCCTCAAAATACAGAAGCACTATTTTTGAGAGCTCATCTATCTGGATTCACTTTACCTTTCTTCCTGCTGTCTTCTTCATCTGCTTCAACATCTTTGTCTTCTGTTGGCTCTGGTTCAACTTCTTTTGTTTCTGACTGCTGAGTCTCTTCCGCTTGTGTATCCCCTCCTTCTTCATCCAGCATAAAGGGCTTCTTCTTTTTCTTCTTCTTCTTGCTCATAGTGGGATCGAAAATCATCTGTAAAAGTCAAGAGCTCTTTAGCAGCATAATAATCACCTATCATTTAACATTTACAACACCTTTAAGTTTCTCTTATTCCTTCAGTTACCCAAACTGTTTCTTGGCCTCAGTCCCCACCAGGGATTCTTCTAGAGCTATAACAACGTAATGCAAGTTAGCTGACTCAAACCAGTGACTAGAGACTTCTTTAGAAACATCACAGATCTGTCTCAACATATAACTGTTGTGAACAGTTAACAAGAGAAGGCTGCTTGACAAAGTAGAGCTTCTGCTACTTTTCCTATGATAGTCTGCCATCTACTCACTAGTTCAGCTGAAATCATATTGAAGTCTTTAACAGACCAGTTACCAACTACTTCTACATTTTACTACCACTATGGACTCAAGTTTTAAAGTAAGACTGTGCCAAGCAACCACTGAATCACTCAGCATTTGGAAAAACTTTAAGCACATCTATATCCCTTAGAGCCTGAAAAACCCAGAAGGGGCTGGTGATACAGCAAGACCTGTATTGGCTCCCAGTGCTATGAAGTAGCAAAGGTCTCATCCTTTTCTCCCACAGGTGGGAAACTATCTCAAATCAAGTGATTAAAAGCTGTCAATGAGTTCTGCAGCCAGTGAAGCAGCTTCATTCAGCTAGTCTGAGTGTGAAGACATTAACCCCAAGACTTACTTTTTAACCTACCCATCACCTGCAGACCGGGACATTTAACACATGAGTCTTCAGCTTTCCAACAAAGGGACTTTTCTTACTTTTTTTCCCACTTAAGATGCAAGTCTGACATCTTAGCCATCGGTCAGCTTTGTTACATACACCTGGCCATATTTTCACACCACAGTATATATTTAATACATTAAACCATTTTAGAGACTTTCATGAGACTCTTTCTCCAGTTTTCCTTATCAAGTAATTGAAGAGTGTTCTCAGAGACAGTCAAAATTCAGCATCATGAACACCCTCACTCCTGAAAATACCACCACTTCATCAGAGGAGTAGCTCTCCAACTTCTTGGTTTGCTGCACCCCGCCAGTTCAGCAGTTTCCCTCCCCACACAAAGCAATCTTTTCCTCACACTTGCCATTATCCTGTATATGGTATTCTAGTGATGTTATTCCAATTTTCTCTATAAAGTTTCATAAAGGCTCTATTCAAGGCAGTAAACTGCACCTACAGGTGTATGAAGTATAGATTCATGGGAAACTGAAGCTTGAGGCATTCAATCTGCTGAGTGTGCTTTTAGTGGGACACACTGTGCTAGAATGATTTTCAAAGCAGTTCTGCCAGAGGGTTCCGTCTACTGCGCAGACAGATCATGTATGAATCATGCTCTTGTAATGCACAGTAATCAAAGAATATGTGCAACCGGTTACACTGTCTGCTGCCTTCCTCTTGTAACCTCCAGTCTGCTGCAACAGAAGGAAAGCTGCCTGCACCAGCAAGAGTCTAAGGCCTTGGGAACAAGCACATGAGCACCACTTCCAAGATCATGACTCATTTCAAAGAAGCTTTGTAAGACTATGAAGCGTTTCATGTTTGCTTAACCATCTGAGAACATGTAAGATTATGCTTAGATCTTAATTTCTAAGAAGGAATCAGCCCACCAGCCCCAAATCACTCTTCTCTGCAAAGAGAAAAACATCTTTCATTCTGAACACCATAAAGCATATCTTGCATCTACAAGAGACAGACTTTGTCTTGAGTAGTACCACACCTGAAGTAACCTGAAGTTAACACACAAGGACAACTTCTGGATGCAGAAGATAGTTTTAACGCTAAAAAAACAACGTAGCTGGCCTTGAAAAGTGCACCGCTCTGAAGGTCCACTCCATCCAGTCAGATCAAGACAAGCTTCTGAAGACCTAAGACCTAGCCACCACATGCTAATTGCTCTCAGGAAACTAATTTAAAAGTTCCACAACCTGAGAAGGAGGTCTATGTTCATCAAGGCCTTCAATGAAAACAAAGCAGGGGTCTTGGGTCACACACACTTTAATAAATCATGATAAAAACTAACCAGCCTGATAACCAAACCAGTCTGTGGTTTGCCTTTCTGACATAGACATGTCAGAAGTTTCTTTGCTCCTTGTCTCTGCGCAGTATGTCTGATGAGTCGAAGCACGATACCATTTAAACACTGACAACCTGTAGAAAGTTGCAGACCCTCTGCTGAAAGGCCTGTAGCTGCCAAACCAAACACACCAAACCTATGCTTTTCATGGGTAGAAACAGTCACAAATTTCGTTCCTGTCTCTGCCCTCAAAGCCAAATTCCTATCCAGGGTCTCCTGCAGACCACAGTTCCTTCTCATATCCAGCTCTATATATGCCTACTCCTTATTCCAAATGCCTACACAGTCAAAATCCCAACTTAAATCTCACTTCATCAGTCTAAACAAACATGCATGTGTACAGGCACGTCTACAAAGCAGACAACGACTCTGCACTGATCAAGTTAGCTCAGGTACCCTTACACTAGGCTGAGTTGATGTCTACAATGGGGCACAATGTTATTAAGACCAATTAAGACCCAAACCCTCTGGCTGCTCAAAACAACAGCATTAGTCACTATAATTCCCTGAAGCTTCATAAAACTACAGGGCCAGAACTTTTAGATATGTAGTAGGATTTTTAACAAACCAAACAAGGCCTCTATTGCCTCTTCTGTGCCACACTTGGACAGCACAGGTTTCTACCAGGGAGCTTGTACGTACCTCTGAAAATTTTAAGCTACAGTCCAACGCAACAAAACAAGGTTTTTGAAACATCTACACCAGTTCAAGGTGCAAGTTTGTCTTCACGTGTCTTCACCCTCCTCAACTTCATAAGCCAGTTGGCTTTAAAGTTTTACCAGCTTAAAGTCAGCAACAAACTATTTGGCTCTGAAGAACCGGAGATACAAAAGTTCCAGAAGGCCTATACACTTATACATATATTAGCCAGAAGAACTAAGAGCAACACTTCAACTATGGTATCTGCTAGCAATTTTACTCTGTCAGACTGCCTCATAAGCAGTCTAAAGATGTAACTTTACTAATAGTGTTCAAGGCCCGGTTGAATGGGGCTCTGAGCAACCTGGTCTAGTGGAAGGTGTCCCTGACTGTGGCACAGGGCTGGCAGTGGATGAGCTTTAAGGTTCCTTCCAACCACAACCTTTCTATGATTTTATACTAGGTATTCCTGATGATACCTCACTATCAGAACAAACACATTATGCAAGAAAAATTATTTTAATGACACTTTAACTAAATCCAAACCAGAAACTAGATGAACTTCTTCATGGACCTATTATCACCTGAGACTGAAAGCGTCTGATGCAAGGATTCCTGGGTCTTAATTTCTGGACCAGAGTGCAACCGAGGAATTAGAACTGCAGTTCCAAGGACACAATTAGGCATAAAAATGCTGTACATTCATTCTAGATGCTAAAGCAGCTGAATAAGTCAGTCCCAGCTACCATTAAAGTCATTATTACACTGGCTCTCCTTTATTATGTAGGACAAACCATGACTTGCCTGTGTTCAGGGCTAGAGCGATCACTTTGCTCAGAAGGAAACAAGCCACACCAGTATTTTGAACACCACCAGAAAGAAGATACAAAACCAACAGCCATATCAGTGCCGTTTCCCACACACTATACAGTCATCCAGCCAGAGTGCTTATAACCTCATACCTGTAAAGCTTTCCCTTTCCCCCCTAACAGCAACAGAAATGAGGTTAGTAAAGGTGTAACATCTACAACACTTGAAAGATTTCTCAAAGACTGATGTCTTTACTTCCCTGGAAGTGTGCCTACACAAACACCATCGGATGCGGAAAACCTGAAGTTACCCTTTGTTAAAAAGTAGGCATTTTGCTCTCGGGGTTAAAACACAAGACATTAAAACTCCAAACAGTCGCAAGTAAGCTGCCTAAACGCCATGCACCGCTAGAAGGGCGCGAAAGACGCTGAAGGAGTGGCGGGGAACCTGCCTTCCTCCCCGGGCCTCGCCCGCAGAGCTCGGGGACCCCCCGGCGCGCTTGGGGCCCCCGCACGAACGGCGGGGAACGGCCACACCCGCGGCGAGGGGGGATCCGCAGCGTGCTGAGGCCGGGAGGGGCCGGGGAAGGCGCAGAGCCTCAGCCCGCTCTACTCGGGGCCGGCATGCAGAGCGGTCAGCGGCCGGAGCTTCCAGGTGGGGCCGGGGGACCCGCACAGCGCCGCCCTCCCGAGCTCCGGGACCTCAGCACCAGGGGCGGAGGCCGCGCTCGCTGCCGGCTGCAGGCCTCAGGCCCGGTCGCCCACATGGCGGCGGACCCGGCCGCGGCGCAGGCCTCGGGCCCGGCTCCCCCGACGGCGGCGGTGGCTGCCGGGTCTCACCTCGTCGCCCGACATGGCTGCAGCCCGGCGCGGAGCGGGGCACGGGGAACCGGAGTGGAGCAGCGGGCGCCCGGGG
>JANRGW010006192.1:0-42453 GCA_024733675.1 Psilopsiagon aymara
AATACTTGTTTCCTTGCTTGCGCATTAAATTAGCTGCAAAGATACCATTTACCACCAAGCAGTTTAATTAATACATTCTCTTCATTAATAGTCTGATTTTTTTTGAAATGCCAGCTGCTGTGGGGTAACTGCAGATGCAAATAGGCCATGTTTTGTGGGCATGATTCCATACCTACAGCATTTAAAAATCTGTTGTTAAGAGTGAAGTTGCAAAGTGATTCCAGAAATACTTTTAGAAACTGCTGTAAAATATGAAGAAAAGGAAAGAGGATTTGCCTTTCTGACAGACATTTGATAAGGCAGCAGTGCCTTGCTTCAGTGACTTTCCAGTGAAATACCCCTTGGGAACGTGTCTAGACTGAATAACAGCCTGTGGGGTGGAGGTGGTGGGGTCAGGTCATGTACCCTGTGGGAGCATGGTGCGTTCAGGGCACCAGGACAAAGGCTCTTCTTGCTAAAGTAACAAGGTAAGATCATTGTCAGGTGAAGCCTAGGTATCAGCGCTGTTCCCCTGTTACATTTTTACTATTCTGTCCCATAATAAAGTAAAATGCTCCTTGTATGAGTGAGGCAAAGTCTTTCAAGTCAGTGCATTATGTGCCTTTTCAGAGGGGAGAATCTTTGCTATTCCTCTCCTGAGAGTATTTGAAGTTTATATTAGTCTGCATTCTCTGTGTCTTTTTTTTCTCATGGAGTCTCTGATGTTGCTGAATTTTCTTAGTGGTTCAGCAGGGTTGGGATTTGATTTTTGTTTTGATGTTAAACTATTTAAAAGAGAAATTTTAAGAACAGTACTGTGTGAAGGTTCTAGAAAGTCGTGTTTGCTGAAATGTGAATGTAAAAAATGTTGAATTATTTGCTTTTTATTTAAAGGTCTATCAGAACAACGAAACCCTCAGAAAATACAGTCATTATTGGTGTAGTACAAAGGTAAATACTTGTATCCTTACTTTCCCTTACGTCCATGTGTGAGCAGCAAAATTCCAAACAACTTGTGCAACATTATGTAGAGAACTGTGGAACTGACTCATAGATCTGTGTTTTGAACCTATCTTGATCTGCCTTTCAGTCTGACTGATCTTGCCACAAACAGGGGATCTGCTAGGTTACAAAACAGATTCTATTATGTCATCTTAGTAAAGCAGTGCGTATGCTTTTTCCTCCTCCTCCATCTGAAAGTATAATTTATATATCATAAAATGATGTAAAAATAACACCAGTGCAATATATTTATTCTGAAATAAGTGGAAGATAATTTCCCTAATTTGAGGAATGTCCGTTTCTCAGAAAACATCCTGAGGTGTGAAATTTCCCATTAAAAATCCTATTTTTAGGAATCCACCATGATCTCTAGCAAACAAAAGACCCTAATTAAACTTTTCAAGAGATTCAATTGTGAATATCATCTTCAGTTTTTATGTCAGGAAGTCTGACCATGGAAACTACTGCTTCTACAGTCAGAATTGTCTCTCATTGGACTAACACAAAAGAAAAGAGGAGAAAAGAAGTAAAAGACAAAGAGTAACTCAAGAGCTGCTTCATGTACGTCAGAAAGACAGAAACCTGTGGTTCTGTGGCCAGCAGTTCCTTTGAAAAGCGAGGAGAGCTTGGAAGCTGGGCTTGCTGACTCAAGTAGGAAGTTGTTCAAAAGGGATTTTTCCCTGCAATTCATTTTTGTCTTTACGAAATGCTAACATTGTGCACTGGGGCAAGGTAATAGCCCCCTTTGGTGATAGTAGCTCAGAAGCTGGAGTTCTCAGGCATTTTAGAGTGTCTAGTATCCCAGTCTAGTGAAAGCTTCAGAAGTCAGTTTGCCTTTCACTGGGACTGAGTTGACTGTGCCCGTGTGCTGAACACAAGCATTCTGGAGTTACCATGTAGAATTCCACACAGAGAACTTTCACACATTTCCTTTCTTGCTGCAAGAGCCATATATCTGGAAAAGCCTGGCACTTAGCTAATGGTATATGGAGGGGCTTCTCCCTCACTTTCCTGCAGTTCCGTTCATTGGTTCTTTTTTCGTTTGTTCCTCCCTTGCCCCACAGAATGCCTGTACTCTTTCTTTGTGCTTCTGGGAGGCAGCATTACCAGATAACAGGCATGAGGAATGGGGAGATTTTTCTGACAGCTACTCCTCTCTCTCTGCTTAATGTTGGGTAAACCTTGTACTTCAGTAGGCATTCTCTTCACTCATAAGAAACAAATGCACAGCAAACAAAAAGAAGAGGTGGCATAAGGTACAAAATTTCACCTATAAATAAAAGCTATTGTACCATCTCCTAAACCTGACTAGCTTTCACCTGCTCATTTATAGAAACTTAACATAATGGCCTTTCTTCCAGATTCCAGACATACATTCACATATGTTGGAGTGTCTTTTAACATTTAACCTACAAAACATACATTTTATTCATAGATCCTGCAAGGATCTAGCTATAAGCCTTCAGTGTGACATCTGGGTACAGGTGTGTCAATGGCTTGTGAAATTGGGTCTCAGATGATTACAGAAATAATCTCTAACTTTATCATCCCTCTTTAAAAGGCATGCTGATAAAGAAGAGTCATCGATATTGCCGCTGATCTCTGCTGGCTTCTCAAGGGTATGTATATGTTACACTCCACAAGGTGCTCTGGCATTTCAAAATTAACATGCAAGAAACTAACTACATGTTTGGCTGTCAGTGATAGTTTGTGTCAGTAATCCAACCTGTAAATCTTGTTCATGCTGCTCATTCTTATATACATCCCAATTCTGAACTATTATACACCAGTAGAGTTAGAATAATGCTAAGTAGGTGAACATAAGTGGTGCTGAGACTTTTCTTCATACATTTATTTCAGAGTAAGTATATGGTGCTTTGCTTGAAAGGCTGACATGGACAAAATTGACTAGTGCTGTAGCAAAGCAGGAGAGCAGCTTGCACTAAATGTGCTGTGGGAAATTTCTTTATCAAATGCCAATTCCCATCTGTAAACAGGCTTCAGACACTGTCAAGTGCTATTATCTATTGTTTGGAGGCACCTGAAAAGTATTACATTGAATCTGTTCCTTGGCAACTATTCCAGTTAAACAGAAAAGGTGCTTATTAATGTGTCAGTTAAGTGGATTCTTCATTGCATTAGGCTGACAATGGAACAAAAATGTGCATGGTTTGCAGTGTAAATCAGAGTATTTGGTGGCATGGTCACCAGATTTTTTGCTATCCCCATCACAATCCATTTGCACCTATTTGCTTATTTGTAGTGAGGTCCTTAATAACTGCCTGAAAAGACCTTTGGCAATTTAGCATGAACAAGATATAACATTCAGGCTCATACCTGGTAAATATGAAATGTTTTAAAAAATCTCTCAGAGATGCTGAGGTCACTGCTATCCAAGACCCCAAATGAATAATTGTATCCAGTGGCAGGTGTATTTGCCAAGAAGTTTTACTTTCTTCTATGTATACAATTTGGGTGTCAGCAGTTGGAAACTCATAATAATCACACATTTGGGTAACTTTAGACCCAATATAATCTTTTCATTGTTATTTTACTAAGCAGCAAGAAAGCATGTAACTTAATTGAAAGTATGGGGGGTTATATATTGATCCTAATGATAATCAAAGAGAATAAACAGATTGGTTGAACCTCATTGCCGTGAGGATCTTTCACCTTTTCAAAATGCAGTAACCTGAAGAATTTTACTAGTCCTCCAAAATAATCTTCTCACATTGCTTGTGTTACAACATGTTAATTTTTAGTTTAGCTACTCCTTCTAATTTTTTATCAGGTAAAAGAAAACAGAGCTTTGTACCCTTGAGTATGGAAATGTGTACTAATGAGATATTTCAACCTTTTATTTGCAGCGATATGTGGAAAATTCTAGCAGGATGGCCTGTTACAATGAGTTGATTCAGCTGGAATTTGGACAGGTGCAGGCACAATTCAAACTAAGGTAATTTTTACCAAAAACATGATCAACAAAAAAAATCCAATTCAGACACATCCTTAAAAGAGTATTTATTTTACTGTACTGTGATTATTTGTAGAATGTCAGTTAACTGAAGAAAACACGTTAACATTAAAGTGTTGGAGTATAACTTCATTAGGTATGGTTGCAAAACCTTATTGTCATATACAGTAAGAATTATGTGGATTAAATTTAATCTTTCTTTTATTCTTTTTTTCTCTCTCCAGGGCATGTAATTCATTATTTGCAGCATTAGAGAAAAGTCAAGAAGCCATTGAGATCACAAGTGAAGATCATGTCATACAGGTTTGTTCCTGATATTTTTGCAAGTACAGAAAATCACTCTGTGGACTCTATTTTATTTCATCCATAATTACATTTACTCTTTCTTACAGTATAAGAATCTAACCTAACTTAATGGTTCTAGAAAGACTGGATTGAGTTTAGACATAGAGTAGAATTTTCTCCATTTAAAATATCTTGCATAAATTGAGTCAATTTTAAGGGAGATTGTTGTTTCTGAATGAATAAGGATTTACTCTCTCGTTTTTATTTTTTGGACACATCCACTGGCTTGTATGTATTCTTTTCCAAAATACTGTGTGTTAATTTGATGCTCTTGAAAAGCAAATCTATTAGTGTTCTATTTAAATAAAGGTAGCACACCTTTTCTTTCTTTAAATCTGATGCTATTTAATGCATCAGAATTCTTGGGCTAACAGCTTTTGAATCTCTTAGAAATATTTTTTAAAAAGGCATAAGAAATTGTGTTTATGTTTGCAGTGCTGAAAAACATCATCTTCATAAGGGAGTTAGTTCCATCCGTAGCTGTGAAGGCTGAGGATTGATTTTGTTATCAGTAAAGAGCTTGGGTCTAAGCTTCTGGGAGTTACAACATACATAGAAATTGTACCCTCTTGACCTGAATGTTGATAATGTCACAACTCTTATAGAATGGACATTCCTGATTTGCTTCATAAAGAAAACAATGTAGGCGTCTCTCTCAGAAGCAATACAGACATTTATTTCAGCCTGAGAAAGAGATCCTTTGGTTTAGCAAATAGAAAAGAGGGAGCACTGCTGTGCTTTAAGTATTTTGATGAATGGGGTTTTGTTTGTTTTTATTTCACAGTACGTCAATCCTGCTTTTGAAACAATGATGGGCTATCAAATAGGTGAACTAATAGAAAAGCAATTAACAGAAGTGCCTATAAATGAAAAAAAAGCTGATTTCCTAGAAACTATTAATTCCTGCATAAAGATAGGAAAGGTGAGTAATGCCATTGTATCATTTATCATTTGCCTCCTTTTGCCTGCAAAAGTTGTTATTGCCCAGGGATGACACATGATGTAACTTAAAGCTTCATAGACATGTAGCATTTTCAGTTTTCTTACTCAAAGAAGAAGAGGAAATACAATTGCTCCTTTTTAAGGGCTTCTTTTCTTGCTTGGAAGAGGTACATGTTATATGAAAACAAGTGACTTGCTGTGTTTCATTATAATATATGCTGCATGTAGCAAAAGTTGTGGGAATGCCAAAGAGAAACAAGATGGGTGCATGTTATCCAGTGTGATGTAAATGAGAAAAGAATGATATTGAACTATTTCATCATGAAATGTGGAAGCTGATTTGCAAATTCAGAATATAAAAAAATCATGACAGTCATTTGCAATATCACTTTAGAGTGTAGGTGGTGTCAGTTGGCAGCTGCCAATATCTTTTATTCTCTAATGACATGGGAGCTGTCCCATGCATTTCCATTGGAAATGTTTGTTGCACCAAGGAAATGCATGAGGAAGTACAGCTGGCTTTAAGGGAGGTCATTACAGTGAGATGTTACTGTTAACCTGATCACTCCATGATGTTCCTTTGTGGCTATTGCGACTGTAGTGTGAGGATCCATCTAGGAGCTTTCATTTGCATTTTGACAATGAGGTGTAAATGCTTCTGATGTTATTGAACATACCATTGTACCTTATAGGAAGAAGATCAGGGATGTTACACAAATAGAATTGGGAACCAGTGTGTTTGTAGATGCATCATGGTCCATGCTCAGTCCTGAGCCAGGATAGCTAGTAGGGTCATACTGGCTGTTGTCTGCAGGGAAGCAGCATGTTGTTGGCACAGAGCAGGGAGATGATTGTGTATCTAGGCAGTGATGCAAAAGCACCAATGCAAAGTTCAGCCTACGGCCATGAGCATTCAGCAGCAAAAGCTGCACTCGATGGGTGCAGATTGCATGTGCATTTCAACAAGAATGTGTTGCTCTTTTCTACATGTATTGGCCTTTTGGAAGAGATCCGAGCAATAGACAATAGCTTTGATTGTGACTATGGTGCTTCACACCTCTGTTGCCTGACTGAAATTGTTTCAGTAAATGTGTGTAATACTAAAGTGATGTTAGGAGGGAGTATTTATGAAGTTATAATTTGAACACACTAGATGTGTCAGGCTTTAAATCTGCAACAGCAATTCTCAAGATATGAAGTGATCAAATTTTCAATATTTTAGTGTGCTTTAATATTTTTAGTGTCTTTAATGATAGAAGTATGTTTTATTCTATGAATGGTAGAAATCTAACCCTAATCTATCTTTGTCCTTGCACTTATTTTACTCCTGGCTCTAGAACTTGCAGGTGTGAGGGCTAATGAAATACTACTTATTTAAACCAGTCTGTCAGGAACAGCTTAACCTGGTTTAGATGAATATATTCTGTTTACATGTTTTTTGTATTTCCCTTTGGAACATTTTATGGCAATCTGTGTAGCCTCACATTTACATGTTAATAGAAAAATGAATTGCAAATTAAATTATTACAGGAAGTATTTATGAGTGGAGGCAACCTTTGAAATGCTGCAGCTTTTTGAAGGTGCTTTAGCTTGAAATCATTTGTGTCAAGATGTTACAGCATTTTCAGAGGTGCCTAACTTGTCCTTTAATCATTCTGACATGGTCTGTGCACTGTTTTCAGACTTGTGATTTCTTTATATCCTGATTTTAAAAGACTGCTTCTCATTAAATAGGCTGTATTCTAGCTACTGTATGTTGTAGCATACCAAAAAGCCAACTGTCTACTCCTGTGATATCTCCTGTCAACAGGTTTGGCTTTTCTGTTTTAAGCAAACATGGTAATATAACAAAAATAACACATAGCAAGAATTTTTGATCTTCAGAAAAACGTAAGCTGTATAAAATCTACCTCTAGTCTTTCAATGGAATTTAGGAAGATAAACTCTTGCAGCATTTCCCCTCTTGTGCTGACAAACAGCACTGTGAGAAAGTTTGGTATATCCAAACAAAAGTTCATCAGCATCATACACAAAAATTGTTACTTGCATGGTACATAGGGATTCTAGGATCAGAGTGTTGTTTCTCTTGGTAAAAAAAACCCAACTCTGGAAGTTCATTTTTTGTTACTACAGCTGGTTGTAATTTGCAAGAAACCAGCATTATTGAAAGGCATTTTCATCTGTACATAAACAGGCAGTTAAAAAACAAGTTGTACTTCATTCTTCTGTTTCATGATCCAGTGACATCCATTTATTAAGATGAAATGTGCATTTCTGACTAGAATTCTTTCTGCCTCTGTTCCCTGCAGTTTGACACAAAGCTCTTTATCATACTTTTGCTTTTTCTGAAGTGAGATGGATAGCTATCAATAAATCAGACCATTCCTCTTGCTCCTTGGGAATTATTTTCAAGAGAGCTACCTTTACAGAAGGTGTGGGAGAGAAATCATGCTGTATGATAAAGGGTCTATGGCAATTCCTCCCTAACTCAGCTTTACTTTCTGGGAGATTATTTTCATGACATCTTGTGTTCATTTTGGTGTGCTCTGTTCTCTACAAGTAGCTTGCTGAACTTTGCTGTCTAGCACAAGATGCCCCGGTCTAAAAGGAGGACTAAACTGGGGGATTACTCACTATACGTGTAGGAATCCTCAGTGGATAAATGCATGCCATGGCCTTCTTAATGAAGTTTGAAACCTCAGTGTTGATTCCCTCTATAAAGGATTAAACATTTTTTTTTACTGTATATGGTTTTTGCTTTGCATTCAATCCCAGCACACCAGGCTATGCAGAAGTGACTGATGGCTGTACTGTGTGGCTGTAATGTAGGCATAACGATGAGCTTGACTGACAGCACATCTTGTGAAGTAGCTCTTCTCTGTTGGATCGCTGACAGAGGCTCTGCGAGGAGCATATGGTGTTCTTAAAATATGTTTAAGTAATGTCCCTGGGAGAGCTTTACCTACCAGCAGGAGTTTGGTTTGGACCTCCTATTTCTCAGGATTCTGCTGACCTTTTTCCTCACACATTTCTTTCCACAGTTTCACATGTTTTAGAAATTCACAAGTTGAAAAATCGATCTGTTGACTAGGAAGAACACATTAGTGAATAACCTGTCTTGAAAAGGATGCATTTCCAGTGTGGGAATTATCCAATCTGCACTTTATGACTTCATTCCCTTTGTGTACCCAGGTTCATTACCTGGGTTAGAGATTGATTACTCATCTCTGCCTCATCCTGGTTGTTAGGAAACTGTTGATATGCATACTTGCAATTATGAGAGCGCTGAATTTTTCGATGTTTGCATTATCTTCATTTGTATTCCTCATGCAGCTCACAGAAGATACTGTGCTCACTTCACAATTTGTTATGCGCAGTTCTTTCCTCCAACGGATCTTCAGAAAAGCCTTTTGTATATTTTTCTGCACAGCCTGTCACCATGCTGCTCTCTGGGCTGGAGTCTTTATTTGCTGGCTCCATCGACATAAATGCAAAACTGTTCTCTGTGTACCTGTGCTCTGGCCTGAGATCTGTCAGTTTAACATAAATATGTATTATGTGCCTCGTGAAGGTATTTTCACCTACGTTTAAGATCTGATCTACAGTCTGCTGAATTCAACTGAATATGTGATATGGGACCAATTATTTATTAATCACTTGGTATTTATTAGATGCCCAGCTCAAAATATGCATCTGTTAAAAAAGAACATCGCTATTCTAGGGATGAAAATGTGTGTGCAGGTTGGTAAACCTTGTCGGCTGCCAGGTTACAAAAAAGCAGCTCTGTTGGGAGTTTACTTGGCCCATGGACTGCTCCCAGAAATGAAAGGGGGAGAACTCTAGTTCCCAAATTTCTCTTTCCCTGAGTTTTCCTAAGTAACGCTGTGAGGAGGCAACTCCAGTCCAGGCACCACATGCAAGGGGAGACCCTGGGGCAGTCCGTCAGTGCTGTATTATATGTCTTTGCTATGGTATTTGTAGCATAGTGTGAGAAGCAGCAGCAGTGTGGAGAGAGAATTGGGAGGGAGCAACAGGTAAGGGGCCCATGCCCCGGTGTGCTGAAGCCACCTTTAACCATGTCTGCATTCATTGATGTGGGAGCTTTTCTACTGCACAGCCTGACTATGGGCTCTGCTGCAGGGAGGTGGTTTGGGCTCGGTGTTGGACCACAGTAGTGCCTTCTGGATTTAAAATCTCTAAATAACAAAAGTGATTGCTGTTACAGTATTTCATTTTAAAGCATATCTTAAACAGAGGAGAAGGGACATTCCTCGACTCTCATTGAGTGAAAATGAGGCTGTACACTAGAAAGGAATGTCTCATTTCCAGAGGAAAAAAGAATTCTCACTGCAAAATGAAAAATTCCTTTCCACACTGTGTTTTTTTCTCATTTATGAATATTATCAAATAATTATGATACAGGCAGTGACAATCTGATACTTCAAAAATTGTCCTCATAAACGTGATCCTGAAACCAGATTGCTTTTAGAGGAGAGATGGGATATGAGAGGCAGAATCTAGTAGATATTCTACTAGACTTGTCTTTTGCTTTAAAAAATCCAGGATAAATCTCGACCACTTTTTAAGACTGAAATGACAGTGTGGAAAGTAAATGTGCTATGATAGCAAAACGCTTTTAGTCACAGATGCATTTAATGTTAACCAGTGATAAGATTTCCCAGCCGCTCAGGAAAGATGGTGCCATCCAGAAGTGAAGGCAGGCAGGTTGGCATTATGGTTTCTCACTGACATTCCTGTGCTGGGAGGAGTCATCACAGTTGAGGAGAAAGGCAGGTCAGCATAGCAGTCCCAGCCATGTGGTGTGTGGTCCTGCAGCAGGGCAGTGGGGTGCCCCACACTGTTAGAGCCTGCAGGAATGCCTGGGGAAATCTTGCTTCAGGCAGGGCTGGTCCAAGCTCATGCTTTTGCAGGGGTTGCCAGGTCTCACCCAGTGACACCCCCACCCCTTCCCACTGAGGTGGGACTGGGAAGAGAATACATGGTTCTGCTTCCCACAGCAGCTGAGGTTTGGCTGTTGTCATCAGGGCACTCACAGGCTGCCTCTCCAGAAGTCCTCCATCCATTGGCAGCAGCACAGTGACCTGCAGGTTAGTTACAGGGAGAAATTCAAGGGTGAGGACAGCTACAACCAGTCCTGACTGGTTTTGTGTTGTAGACATCTTTCAGTGAAAAAAAGGCTTGAAGCTAGAGCTTCTCTTCCTGTTTTATCTGAACTTCCATTCATTTGAATTCCTTTTTCAGGAATGGCAAGGAATGTACTATGCGAAAAAGAAAAACGGCGATAGCATACAACAAAATGTGAAGATATTACCTGTCATTGGACAGGGAGGGTAAGTATGAAAGCTAAAGCCATGATCTAGGCTCAGTTTAGAGTTCAGTTGCTTTCAGCAGACAATGGGGTTACTGTTACTAAGTATGAAGGAAACACGCAAAGAAGGGTGCCTCAGACCTCTGCATTTAATTTCTTGAGGCAAAATCAGCTTTACATGCTGTGTGCAGGGAAAGCAAAATTCTTATTCTCCTCAAAGGAGTCAGGTATTCAGATGTACTCACTTGTGTCTCTGACTCATCTAATACTCCATGAAGTGCAAGTGCACCCTCTTTCTTCTGTGCCCTGTGTTGGGACCACCAGGACCTATGTCCTGTTGCACTGTGCACCCTCCACGCTCATCTGCCTATGGCTGTTGCCAAGTGTCCTTATGTGGAGAGGTCACTGTGTCACTGTGTGCTTTGATCCTGGTCAAAATTCACTCATGTCTTGAAGTTTTGTATTTTGTGCAACTTGGAGCACACAGGTATAGATTAGTTATTTGTACATTTACGATGAGTTCTTCTGCACTATATTGGAAAACAAAGTGGATCAGACTGCATGCAGTAGTAGTTTCAAAGCCTTCTAAGGCAACTTGAACGTTAATTGAAGTCACAGCACATTATCTTCTGGAGGCAATCATTTAGAAAGGTGTGTCTTCATTGTGTCTTTATGAAGGAAAGGCCGAATGCAGCTTCTTCATCCAGTTACCTCGTAAAAAAATGTGGTTTGGGTTGATTTTATCCCTGAAAGTAATTCATATTCTTTACTCCCCATCAATAGAGTGAAAACATATTTTCAGCTTAAGATGCCAAACTTCTAAGACCAATATATATTGCATACATTGCCTCTTACAGAACAATCTAAACCCATTTAAATCTGGTTTAGAAAGTGTTCCGGTAATCCAGGGTGTGGTTTTCAGTTTGATTGCTCTATCTCTACATCCTATATAAGGTTTTGGTTGCTGGACTGCACTATTGCATGTTTTGCATTTATATCATACTTAAAATATCCTACTGTAGCCCAGAAGAAGCTGGGGCAGTGGGGGGAGAAAGATGAGGAGATAATATTTGCAAAAGACGCTTCCATTTTGTATTCCCTGTCACATGCAAAACTGCAGGGTTTTTCTGTTCCCAGTTGAGCATTCTTGCCGGGACAGTATTTGCCCTGTTAATTTGTTGCTCTTATCCATTTGATGTGTCAGAGTGAATTAGAGCTGAGGTTTGGATGGGAATTAACACACTGTTTTTTGCCTACAGAAAGATTAGACACTATGTGTCAATTAGTAGACTGTGCAATGACAACAATAAGGTAAGTGAAAATAGTACTATGCTTGCTCTAGCTCGAGCCCTAAATATTACAAAACAATGGGAAAGTTCTGACTAACTGGATTTCTCATACTGAATTGTAGGCGGAGAAGACATGTGAATGTATTCAGGCTGAATCTCAGACAGGTATGACGCATCTCTCCTGTCCTAATAACCGGAGAACGTACCTGAGGAAAGAATAAAGCTCATTGTTAGTGATCTGATGGAAAACCACATTTGCGCAGGACAGTCTGAACAGTGCTGTTTAGCTGGGAATCCAGCTCAAAAGGCAGGAAAATAAATACAAGCCCTCTCTACCTGCCTTATTTGTTTTAGAAGTGATATAAAGGAACCCACCCTTGAAAACATGGTAATACCAAGTTGGTATTGTGGTATTTCTGGATCCACATTTGTGTCCACATGAGAACTGTCACATTTCACTTGTAGGTAGTGGATCCCTGTGACAAAATTAGAAATAAGTAGGATGCTGTCAAGTCATTGTGTTGCTGTGGCTGGTTTATAGCTGGTAGCATGTGTGTTTGCCTTGCTTTTAACTGTGCTGTGGGGTATTTGCACATGGGTGGAAATGAGGATGACCAACACTGGCCATTCATCCTTATCCCACATACCAGCACTTTAATTAAGGAATCCTTGGCATCCTTGCTGCAGATACCTGTTAATTGTAGCCTTGGTAGCACAGGTTGTATCTTTTGGAGTCCATAAGGGACCTAGGATACATTGCTTATTTTGCTAGCATGTGGTCTGCTTTGGTCCACCAGTTCTTTGTGGCAGTTGTTACTTGAGTGAACTCAGGTGTGTTGCACAAGTTGTATTCACAACTACAATTGTGTCACGGCGTCAAAAGAGGAACTTTTCCTTCCACATTGTTAGATCCCCTCTGCAAAAACACTTAGGCATGTTCTGCCAGAGCATGACTGGGTCCATGACAGTGTAATTGGACAAGAGTTTAAAAAGGGGTTTTCACTGGCTCTCATCTGCTGAAGCATTGTGGTAATTGTCGCTCAGCTGCTATCAGGCTTTCTCTGAGTTTCCTTTAACATACATCTTAGGCACAACTTAATGTCACTCATTGTACAGTATCATTTCTCCACAGATATTCAGACTTGCAGACAAAAGGACATGAGGAAAGGATCACTAGATGTCAGATCCACAACATCACGAGGGAGTGATGGTATGTAAAACAAGTAGATTTTACCAATTTCCCAATATATATTCAGATTTTTATCTGCATATATACATACACATACAAATATAGGTATGTATGTGTATATATACGCATGCACAAACAGGAATAAAATAGGAAGTCATCAATTCATTAACAACTTCACATTTGTCAAATAGCCCATTTTCTTCTCTTGAGCCATGTTGATTCTCTTTTTTGAACCAGTGGAGAATGGAAGGCTATTGTCTACCATCCTGCATGACAGCAAAGATAGCATTGATTCTTCTTCTTGAAAGCTGCTTGATACAAAGAGTAACAGATTCTTCATTTTATAGGTAGCAGAATGTAATTATCCAGAAAAATCCCATCTTAGCATTTTCTCTACCGAACCAAAATTACTAACTGATAGGAAACAGTTGTTTTCCAGTTTCCAGTGAATAATAGGCCATGACCTCTGCCATTTTAATTTGGCGTAGCTATCTTCACTTCAAAGGAGCTTCACTTACTTACCTCAGCGTGGAAGGTGACTCATTATGACTTGTCGTGTTTCATCGGGGGGCAGAATTTACCTGCCTTTGGCTGCTAGTTTATACGCACACACCCCTGTAGTCTTTTACTGAGTTTTTAAATGAATATTTTATTTAGTTAAAAAAACAAAACCAAAAAAGCTGTTCTTTTGCCAAGCTGTTACAGTTACTTATATGTGATCAGGGATTGCAGTGGTTCAGCATGCATCTTGTGTGTCCCCAGCATAACAAACAAGTGTATGCCTTCTGCAGTAGATTGCCTCTGAAGGGCACAGCAGGGTAAGCAGTTCAGAAAATGAATACGATTTTCTTGGCTGAATCCTCCTGTCATGCCTTGTCGCTGGAATCAGGATACAAATTCTGCTTTGTTTTCCACACAGGCAGCTCACAAAGGCGGCGCTCTTCTATGGCCAGGGTACATTCCATGACTATTGAAGCACCCATCACCAAGGTAATGTGCACTGGCACTAGCTGTTGTCAGTTATGCTGTACTGGAGTACTGGGCACAAGGTTCCCATCCAGACTGAGGAACAAGGCAGCACTGGCTTCTGGTGCAACTTCTTCCCCTGTTCCAGCTGCCCACCGATGGAGTGCCAAAAAGCCAAATGTGTAAACGAAGTTTTCCCAGGCTGGATTAGCAGGGTGCCCTCCATATGGTCAGCCATTGCATGACCCTTCTTACTTAGGCATTGTAAACTGCCTTCTGAAACCATTCAAGGATTTGGCAAAATCAGCTCACTAATAAATTGAGAGAGGCCAATGGGAGAAGGTTTTATTAAATCTATTCAGAGACACCTTGAGGCTGTGCCTTGAATGGGAAAGTTATTAATAAGACTTTTTAAGGTCACAATCTTGTTCCCAGAGTCACTAGCAAACTTCAGTGCTTTATTAACATCTCTTTCATTTTGATTCTCCCGCGTGCAGATTGTAGATCTTGTTTATTTGCTATGGGTTTTCCATAGTAATTGATGAATGTCTATGTTTTTTTTCTTGAATCACTTCTAAATTCAAAACGTGTCTAATGCTAAACTAGGTAATAAACATCATCAATGCTGCACAAGAAAGCAGTCCCATGCCAGTTGCAGAAGCTTTAGACCGGGCTTTGGAGATTTTAAGAACCACTGAATTGTACTCTCCACAACTGGGGACAAAAGATGAGGATCCACATACAAGTGACCTTGTTGGAGGATTAATGACAGTAAGTACATACTGCCACAAATGGTTATCCATTAATGTTTCACTGCCTGATTTTCCCAGTTACACAATCTTTATTATCTGGCATGTGCTTTGCCTCTACAACGTGAATTTTCAGGAAAAACTGCACACCTCTTTTTTGGATTTCTACACACACAAAAAAAAAATAAATCGACAAGTCCCTTGGAAGCATTAGTTTTGCTAGCAATGGAAGGGAAAGCCAATTCTTTTTCCAATAAGATTCATTTTAGAAAGGTATAGACGGGAAAGGAAGGAAGAAAGATGGCTGGACACTTTATTACGGTTAAAATGGCAGGTTTGAGGAGGTTTTCAGTGTATAGGAAGAATGTGTTTTCAAAAGAATACAAAATACATATTTTTGTGGCTATTTCTTGGATTGTATTTGTACCCATACAGACTCAAAGAAAGATCAAAGTGCTCTGAGCTAGCAGCAGGAGTGTTCATGTATTAAAACACAATCATGCTTCACAGAACTCATTATTTAAATAAATAAGGTAAGCAAAAGACTAAAGAAGGCATGTATTATGTTATTATGTTTCAAAAAGAGGAATGGGGGGGCATTGGAATAAGAAGCATTGTACCCGAAGTTGAACAAAGGCCATACAGCAAAGCAAGGCTTGAACCCAAACCTTCAGAGCCTGGCGTCTGGCCCTCCTAATAACTAGAAGAACTTGGATGAATGTTACCTGTGCCTTAAGGGTATGTGTTCACATTAGTCTGTAGGTTGTGTATGAAAGCTATCTCAGGAAAAAACCTGACAGTGTTAGATGCAAAAAGGCTCATGAGATGAGCTTTGCAGAGATTTCTCTGGCTGTTACCATTTCGTGCTGTAATTGTCAAGGTGTATTTGCAATATCAGAATCTTGAAACAGTTTACGTATATTTTTTCCTTTAAAATACCACAGCAATTGTCTGATCAGGAGAAAAATATAACAGTCTTCAAGAATTCCAGAAGACCTGAATGTCTCATATAGGGTTGATTTTACTTAATAGTCAAGATATTTATTCTTTTTATGGATCGTTGGTTCTTACATACATTTGTATTCTGATTGTATTCAGTCCATGGTCCCAGAACATGTACATGACAATACTGCAGAATACAAAATCCTTACTAAAAATAAAACAAATACTATTTTATGAAGCAATAGAAAAGCTGAGAAAATCCATTTCAGAGTATGAGGCTTTATGGTATAGTATGTGTTTAAAAATGATCTGGGAGAAACATTTTTGCAGTAAAGGGTCTGTTGAAAAGAGAATCATATTATTCCATTTAATGTTCAGAAGTTAAGTCTGTGTAGAACAAGTATCAGGTTATTGGATTTGAACTCTCAAGCAGAATTCATGATGGGAAGGGCATTTTGAGTTCAAAGATGGATTTGCAGATACAAAACCCCTGCTATTTCAAGTCTTAAAAAACTAATATTTTATTCTAAATGATAGGCAACATCTTAAATGGTGTCCTAAATATTTGTGTCATAGCAGTGCTATTGAAAAGTCACTGTGCCAGTTATAATAGTAGTACCCCTTGTTAAATCACAAAACTCCAGACTTATTTACTTACAAATGTGAAAATAAGAATGAGATATAACAATTCTTTTTAGTGCAGCTATTCCATGTTCAGATACAGCATCCACATCTGCTTTACTTTGTGTGCACACACATTTTTAGTAAGGTGCATTCAGAAGGATATTTTTTTTTAAAAGTATTTTTTTATGTCATGAGCATTAATATGCAGTAAATAGCAGCTCTATACCTCAGAAGAGCAAACAGGATTTGGACCACAGCATTTAGAAGTATGAGATGAAAAGGAAATATTAAAGGTATCGTCCTGTTAGTTTTAATGTTTTGTTTCAGTTTGCACATCTAGGGATCATGCTGAGGAGGCACTGAGTTGGAGAACAAGCAAGTGTACATACTTCTTTGATAGAAGGGAAGCCTCAGAGTAGCTTGTTGTTCTGCAATCCCAGAAGCAAATAATGAGATTCTTATGCTGCTGAGGTGACCTGATCTGACAATACCAGGGGGAGAAGAGCAGAAGCATGTCTCCACCCATTCCCTCCCACCATTCACCTTTATTTCTTGATAAAAAGTATGTAGAAATACCATGGTTTGTGGTACACACCCAGAACCTGTGTGTGTTGTCCAGACAGAGATGGATGTGAGGCTATAATTCCAGACTCCCATCTGCACCTGAGATTTTTAACTGTCTGAGTTCATATGATATCCTGCAGTTTCATGTTGTATCTTGCAGTTTCTAATCCATTATGAGATACATGTAGAACAGGCAAATCTTAACTATACACACAAATAAGGGAGAGGCAGGCTTGATGACTGTGACAGGTTACAGTCAGATTTCTTTAAAGTCATTGTGTTACTTATTGATGATACTTGGTATCATCATCTTGTGGACCTTTTGTACAATAGTCTCTATTTAACTCTCAGCTTTTATTTAACAGGATGGTTTACGAAGATTATCAGGGAACGAATATATATTGTCCGCAAAACGTAAGTTTTAACTGGGTTGTTACTGAGATATTAAAACATGATAAGAAATATAAGAAATAGGAGAAATGTGATCAGATGTTCTTTTTATAAGCATTGTTTGGTTTTATTTTTATTTAAAGCATTGCTCTGTAGCATTACTGAGCTTTATAGAAACAAGAGTTGCCAGACAGTATTACTCATCTACTTTGAGTAAAAAGGTTATTAATGATGATTTGCAAATATACTCCTCAACAGAAACTCATCAGGTTGCTGGCAGTTTGAGCTCTCCAATCTCCCTCAATGACATACCCCCACGGATAACAGAGGCAATGGAAAATGAAGAACAGTGGGATTTTGATATCTTTGAACTTGAGGCTGCCACTCATAAAAGGTCAGTAAACTCAAGAGCTCATAAATTGAAGTTCCTGAAAGCTGACTTAAATGTCATCCTGTAATCAGCTCTTTAATTTCTCTACTTGTGATTTTAAAGTGGAATTACTTTTAATTTCAAAGTCAAATGTTTGAAATATTGTCATTTCTTGTTGTGTATGAACCTATTAAATATCTTCTGTTTCATCATACACTATTTCCTGCAGATTCCCAGTGGATATAAGTGAAGATTAGATATCCCTGATATGGTATAATAACAAAGCAACATAATTTAAGAAGTCTTCCTTTTCTGTTCTCAGTAATAGAAGAGTTCTACAAATCAAACTGTGGTCTTGTGGAGATTCAAATTCAAATGTAGCCAACTGCACATAGAGTCAACATGCTGGTCTTAATTTGATCAGTTGATACAAATCAGTTTTATTTTCTTTCCATGTAATTGAGTAATTTTTATTCCTAAGCAGTTAAAATACATCAGAATTCCAGTTGCCTTTCTCCGGGATTAGAGGAAGGTCTTTATTCTAAAATCTTGGCAGGCTACACGTTATATATGAGATTAACTGAAGAATATTTACTCATAGAAAGTAGGGCACACCAATTTCCATCACGAAAGTTTTTAAAAGCAGATCAGCAGTTTTGCTAGACTGTACTTCATCAGTAATAAATGTTCCCACTAAGTCTGTAAATTCATCTTTCTGTTTAAAACCTTGGTTTCATT
Source organism: Psilopsiagon aymara (assembly GCA_024733675.1). Lineage (NCBI taxonomy): Eukaryota > Metazoa > Chordata > Aves > Psittaciformes > Psittacidae > Psilopsiagon > Psilopsiagon aymara. The sequence continues at coordinate 18,393 of JANRGW010006192.1, forward strand.
TTCTGATGCATTTCATTTTCTGGGTCTAGTTTCATTTACCAGGCTTTGTCTTAGCTTACAGTGTCTATGAGACACTAATTTGGATGCTAGAATGAATTGACTATCTTAAACCCTCTTCAAAATCCCAGACCTGTAAGAGCTTTGAAATGCATTAAAAACCAATGTTTAACAAAGATATCAGGCAGTTAGTTAACATACATGGACTTCATTTTCAGACCATGTTTTTTTTTACTCTTCTTGAAAGTGATTTTATTGTAGGTGAAGAAATTTGCATCCAGTTACTTCAGGTTTTGTGTTTTGTTTTCTTTGTGTTTTTCCTTTGCTATTTCTATTCTATTTCTAATGAAGTGCTACAGATGCAGTAATTAAAAAAAAAAGTCACAATGTAATCAGTTTGTGTGATTTTAAACACCTAGTATGCACATTGCAGTAACTTAAGAATTAGTTATCCCAGCCAACATGCATGAGATCACCAGATAGGCTTCTCTGTTCTTACTGATTTGGACAGATGACAGAAGGACAAAAGAGTTTCTTTGTTGCCTGTGCTCATATTAAAGGTAGTATAATGATGATTGCTTCTTGCTGTGTTTAAATAAAGGCAATTCATTTATTAAGAGAATTAAAGTGATCTCCAATGAATCACAAGTATGACTATGTTTTTAGTATTGTCTTAAAGTCAAGATACTTCATTAAATCTAAGCTTTCATGCATACAGTTCACTGACATAGAAACCCAGAGAGACCTTTGTCTCACAGCGCTATGCGGGAGGGGATTAAGAAGGATTTAACTTTTAGGATATTGTGATTCCAGTATATGACACAGTATTGTTGAGTGCTTTTGCTGAAAGTTGTACACCCAACATTAAATGATCTCACCTCACCTGTCAAATGCAGCGAAAAAACGGAGTGCTTGATGCATCTGGAATCAAGCAGGAACGTGACATGCCAAAATAAGGATTTAAGATCTATTTTTGAAAATACACTTTTGAAAATAATTACCACTATACCTGTTCTTCTTAAGCAAAAAATGTAGTGGACAAGAAAACAGTGATGGTAACTGGGTGCAAAAGGAGGTCTAGTGGGCTGAAACTTGATTTTTTTAAAATTTATTTGTTCTATTAAACATATTGAACTTTCACAGCTTTCAGATAAAAAATATTCTGCACTGCTGTTCTGATCTTCCTTCACCTGCCAGTCATCTGGGTTTAAATTGTGCACTTTGGCCTGGGAGAAGCAAGAGTACTGAATACAGTGGTATTGGCTATTTTTGGAGATAGATGTCAGACTTGGCTAGCCTGAAGGTTCATCTGGCCCTTACACACTTCTAGAAATGGCATACTCTGGCCTGGCATTTGCTTCCAGAGCACTGCCATCTTTCAACCTCTATTGCATGCAAAGCCAGTGAGCAATGGAAGCCAGCAAAGGTGGGCGTAAAAGAAATGGAATAGATCTGCAGCACAGAAAGAATAATGATTGTGGCATTATATTGTATAGATAGACTTAATCTAACGTTAAACAAGCCAGTTTAGGAATCTCTGGCAGCAGCAAGGTAATCACCTCCCTCCTCTCATGCACAGAGTTTAGTACTTGCTAATTTATCTCATTTTGACTTCAGTCTACATGTACCCAGAATAGACTCCCCAAACCCCAGAATAGTGCTTCATGTAGTACAGCAGCAATACGGAACCTTTTTATATTCCTGGAAGTGTCAGGAACTGGCATGGTTCTGAGCGTGCATATGATGGGTAGGCAGAACATTTCTACAGGTTTAGACTGTAATTCTGTAACAAGTCCTTATACCCAATCTGACATGTCATCGATTAAGAATTCCTACTATTTATGCTATGTAATATTCTCTTAGCTCATTTTTTTTTAAACTTTGTGGGTTTTGTCTCCACAGGCCTTTGGTTTATCTGGGTCTCAAAATATTTGCTCGCTTTGGAATCTGTGAATTCCTAAACTGTTCAGAATCAACTCTGAGGTCGTGGTTACAAGTTATTGAAGCTAACTACCATTCCTCCAACTCCTACCATAATTCTACTCATTCAGCAGATGTACTACATGCCACTGCTTATTTCTTGTCTAAAGAAAAAGTAAAGGTGAGTCCGTATTTGTAACAGATAGTGTAGGTGGGAAGTAAGGTGCGATCAAAGGAAAATCTCTCAAAAAAAGATGCCAAGAGCCAAATGTCTGCCTAATGCTAACCAGTTTGATAACTGAGGTCAAAGAACTGGACTATTTTACATGAGTTCTAGGATCTCTCTCATAGTACGTATGAAAGGGTGGATACTATTACAGGAATTCAGTTGTTCTTGATGGGACAGTAAGAAAACCAGCTTTTAAAACAAAACTTCTTCATATAGTTAAATTTTCTCAGACAGGTGAGCTAATGACAAAATTATTTTTGTGACTGTACATGCCAAATACAGCTTTAATGCAATAAATCATCATTTTTTAAGCCTTGTGATCATCATTTTGCAGAAGACTCGCAGGACAATATAGGCCATAAAATAGTTTTAGTGCTTCTAAAGCTATGTCACCCACTGGGCCAGATGCCTTGAGGCTTAAAGAGACTGCATTGGAGGACAGTATTGAAAAAGATTAGTAGCTGAAGTCTCTTGTACCATAACACCTGCTGGCATATTACAGCCACTGAGAACCTGAATAAATCAGAGCAGCCTGTGCTCTCACATGGCCAGAGGGCAGTCTGGAGAAGGGGAATTACAACAGTGCTTGCATGTGTATGCAGTGGAGTGGCAGTACATATTTCTGATTTTTTGGATAGAAATTCCTACTCTGAATTGGCCTGCATAAGGATTGTGCTAGTGATGGGCACCTGGCTGAGACATTGTGGCTATAAAAAAGCTTCTGACAGCTCATTAAATCTGTAGGAAGTCCCTTAACCTGGAGCTGCAGCACATTAATATGCTCTCCAGAGTCTGACTTAAAAATACTATATGCCAAGTGATGTTTTCAGCACCTGATTTTCCAGAGGTTTAGCTGGTCTTCCCAAGAATATCTGTGAAAAACAGACAAGATCTGGACTCTTTTCAATGCCACAGAAGCATGACTGCCGCCTCCTTTTCCAGAATGTTATTTCCATTCCTCTGTAGATAGTGGAAGAGAAAAAAACCATTGCAGCAGAAGAGAATCAAAGGTCAAAATTCTCTCTTTATCTTTTCAGAGTTAGAGCCCAGCTCCTTTTGTGTTGTCCAGAGTGCAACTTAACCTAAACACAGAAGGCCAAATTCTGCCATTCAAACACTGAGATATTTTTCAGTGATTGAACTCAGTTCTTGCTTGGGAAAATCTTCTGGCTCCCAAATTGAAGCAGTATTCTCAGGACTGTTTCCACTTCTGTGCCACAGGAGTTAAGATGACAAAGTTAGAATCTGTGACCTGAAGTTGGGGACGAAGGTGCTGTAAATTTCCCATGAAGTTTGCTATGGCACTCAGGGAGTAAGTGTCAGATGTACTGCTGTGGTCCTATAGGTCAAGTATTCTCTGGTTTCTGGCCATTTTCCATCTGCACAGGTCTTTCTCAGCCAGACTGAGCACTGGTTAGCGTGTACATGTGAGGAGAGCCTGATCTAAAAATCTCTCTTTCCTAACTTCATACCACAAAAATAAAACCCCATGAGCAGCAGCTGAAAAAAAGAAGGAAGAAGCTAACACAAGGCAGATGATATTTCAGACAATACTAACTATGAACCTGGAGTGGAAATAATTCTTTGTCTTTTCTTGGTCTCTACAAGACACTCTTGACAGTCCTTAATGAACAATATCCTAGCTGCATCAAGTCAAGTCACTGCATGAATTTCAAGAGGTGTAAAGTCAGGAAGGGATTGTTTTTTCACCTACCAAGTCTACCCATTGTGAATGGAACTGTCAAAGCTGGTAGAAAATTTGGGCCTTAAATTCAAGCTAATTGGAATGGAAATTATCTGCCCTGCTCCCAGATTCAACTGGGAACATGTCTGCTTTTACTTTTTGAGATTTTTTTGACAGAATTCTTTTGTATCTGTGATCTTTCACAAAAAGCCAGCATAAACACAGCATAAGGGCTAGTTTCCAAGTGTATACAATATTTTTATGAGATGCTTGGTTCTTAATCTCCTTCTTGCTATTAATACAGTATTAAAACTGAAGTACAAAACCTTGAAAGTCAAATAGTTTTGTATTTAGCTGTAAAGTAGCAATAATTAGACATAAAGCAATGGCCAGTGTAAACAGACAAAGCATGAAGCACAGCATGCTAGCAGAATCAGAACTTTATACAGAAAGTATAGAACAGAGTCGTGTAATTTTTCCATGGATGTAAACCATCAAGTATTCTTTAGAGAATTCATATTAGCTGTAGCCCCAGGACACTGTTATAGAACAGGATATATAGGAAACATTCCTTACAGATTGTAAACCTAGCTAGAATGTAAATGGAATGTGATTAGGACACATTAAGTTTCCAAAAGAAATGGTCTGGTGGAAAAAAAGTATTTTTTAGCAGTATTGGTCTTTTTTCTGAGCCAAATACCCTGACTCCAAGTGAAATTGGTTTTTGTGATGTTAGAAAAAAACCCACCCTAATTTATTACTTTGTATTTGCTTAATTTGATGTGCATTGTCAAAGGTGGGGTTAAGGCAAAATTCAAGAGGCACAGAATGGCCAAGAGAGTTATGCAGTGTTCAGTGAAGCTTATAATGAATTTTCCATTGCTCTGTCTAGAACATCTGACCCTAACTGCAGAGTCCTGGCTTTTATTCCTCAGCAACTTGGCTTAATCTATGGACAGAGTAGGGTTTCCCATAAGTCTGCCAGGAAAACTGAGCATCCTTCTATTTTCAGCAAACTCTGGATCCGATTGATGAGGTTGCCGCACTCATTGCTGCCACAGTCCATGACGTGGATCACCCAGGAAGAACAAATTCTTTCCTGTGCAATGCTGGCAGTGAGCTAGCAATTCTCTACAATGACACGGCAGTGCTGGAGAGCCATCATGCTGCCCTGGCTTTCCAGCTTACCACCAGGGATGGCAAATGCAATATATTTAAAAACATGGAGAGGTAAGCTTAAAACCCAGGGTTCTTGTCTGCCCACTGACATCTCTCACTTTCTTCTGTGTAACACAAGGTAATGCAATCAAGCATCCTAGAGGGGGGCAGTGGCTTATGGATAACTGTCCACATCCTTTCTGAAGTTTGCTTCTAAACAAGTAGAATTGCTTCTGCCTGTCCTGCACAGACTTAGGAGTAATCCCATGCTTTCAGTTCCCCTGTGGATAAAAAGGCAGACCCCATCTAACAAACTTAGTGTGAATACTAATGTTAGTAAATCTAGAAGAATCATTTTGTATCATTAGACATAGAGGAAAAGCTATGGCTGAGTAGGTAAATGTTTGCTGCGCAGAACGAGGATCGAAAGAATCACAGAGCATCAGTCAAAAAGTGAATGCCTTGTTTCAATGGGAAGGATAGTGAAGGACCTGTTGTTCTTCTTCCAGCCCCAGAAAGGCATCTAGAGTGAGGATGTGGCCATTGCCTTGGCCCTCTCAAGATACAGCAAAAAAGTACTGCAGAAAACTTGATGAAACATGGGCCACTGCCCAAGTGCCTGTGCTAAAGCCTTGGGAACGTGCTGGTGTGGCATGTCCTGGTAGCCCTCCTGAGTAGCTGGTGCCTCTGCTCAGCTCTAGCACTGTTTCTCCTAGAGATCCAGTCATGCCTTTAGCACATATGTCTCTGCACACCAAAGGGTACTTCACCCAACACAGACACAGCTGCCCAAGCCCTTATTGCTGTTCTTTCCTCCCCCAGCACCTCTCTTCAACGGAAATGGTCTGTAGCATTTTTGTTAGAATTGTTTTAGCAAGCAGCCCTTTGTGAACCAGCCAGCATTCTTAATTGTTTCCTTCTTTAAACAGGAATGAGTATCGAACCCTTCGCCAAGTCATTATTGACATGGTCTTAGCAACAGAAATGACAAAGCACTTTGAGCATGTCAACAAGTTTGTCAACAGCATTAATAAACCCTTGGCAGCGCTAGAAGAAAATGGGGTAAGCAACACTGCAAGTCCTCCTTAAAATGATGAGGCAGGGACTGGGGACCCTTGGCTGTAGGAAATCCCCACATGATATTCTGGGAAAGTTCACCAGAAACGTGGAGGAAGAGAGACTAGAAATGTGCCTTTCACCTCTGGGTTTGAATGCCCTTCTGCTTAACATGATTGTCACACCACTGAGGGCAAATGAGGCTCACTTGGATCCTGTTAATATTGCAATGTTATGATGTCATACTTGGGGCCAGAACCTTTGCCCGTCTATTTTCCTGTTAAAAATGCCATTTTGATGAACAGTCACTCCCATAGAGAGAGTGCTAGCGGCAAGACTTGGCATTGTCGTTGGGCATTTCTGCAAAGAAGGCGAGATCTGGCTCAGAACAGAAACTGAATTACACCCTCAAGTCACAACAGGAACCGCTGGTGGTGCAGCATAAGGGCAGGTGATTGACTGCCATATGGTGCGTCCTGTGGAAATAAGGGCCCTCAGCCTCCAGTGTTGCCTGACAGCACTCATGGGTTTCCTGTCTATTTTCTTTTTTGATCTTTAAAATATATGATGAGGGCATTATAGATCACATAGACATAATCAATAGCCATCTGGAACCCCGTGGACAAAATGAAATTGCCTGCTAAGAACTCATTCTGAAAAGAACACGCTGATTTCAGTAACAGCTTCAACCAGCAGTTTTATTGCCAGTAAGAGCAGTGTATAATTTTGTTGGAATGTTTTTTCGCAAAGGAAAAGGTTTTCAGAACTGGTTATAAAAGTGTATGGGTGGCAACGTCCTGTAGGAGCTGTCATGGTTTTCTGTGTTTTCTTACCATGGTGTTTAGAAAGCCACATTTATGACTGTTGTGTATGATGGGGGAGAGCAGTCTTTTTATTATCTGAAGGTGGGAGAGGAACAGGTCTTGTTCCTTCATCCATAGAAGCAAACGGGAGCTTAACTGGAGAAAAGTACCTTTGTCCACAAGAAAGAAAATGTTTCCCTTCTTTTGACTAAGAGTTTCTCAGTTCAGGAGGTTCCTGTTAAAAGGCCTGTAATATGTGAGTGGGTAAACCAGATCATTTGCTGTGCTTCTTACTAGCAGAACAACGCTGGCAGATCCAGTCTAGTTGTATATCTGGTTGCAACGGCACTGTGTGTTTCTTGGCCGGGTTTCCTGCCATGGAGGTGACTCAGTTTGCGTTCGCAGACTGAGCTGCCAACCATGTGCTCCAAATCGGACAGTTCCACTTATTTTTTTATTTATCGTTTTTATACATATTTGTTCAAAGAGCCATGCTGAGAAGCTGCTTTGTTTGTTTCCTTTCTTCTTTTGTTTCATAAACTGAAAAAAATCCTTTCCAGCTCCAGCATCCTTTATCCTCCCATTTCCTTTCATGATGTCATCTAAACCTATCACAGGAAGCCAACATCTGACATGCAGAGACACCTCTGCACTCTTAGCAGGATGCTGGGACTAAGCACAGTTAGCACATTTTATTCCTAAGACTGCATCTACCAGGTAGAACTGTGCTCCTGGTTTGAACTGATCACAGAAGCAAACATCCTTGCTTGATTCTTGGTGGTTTACCTACTAGGATATTCTCTGCTATTCTTGACTGCATGATCTCTAATAATTTTATGTGCTTCATTTCCATGCTTGTGTTCCTGGAGCTTCCATCACTTTATTTTGGCTTTCTCTTATATAATTTTGCCATGTATTTGGAGATGTATGCACCTTAGTTTGTTTCCTCCGTATTTTGCCTTCCACAAACCTAAAACTGAGGAAAAATAATTGATTTGGAAGTCTCACTTTGGTAAGAACTATAGAGCTGTTGTTTCTGAGACAGTTTACCACCAAATAATATTTTTTCATTATTGTCAGTTTCTTCCGTTAGAAAGAACTTTCTTCCACACAAGAACTTTCTTCTGAAAAGTATGTCCTAGGAAAAGATCAGAATGTTTCTGCTGCTTTGCATCCACCTCTCCGTACAAATGCTGCAGGAAGTGGTGGCACATTGTCATTGTCATCATTATTGTTACTGTTCACTTCTTCACTGCTCTAACTGTAGACCAAGACTTTGTTAAGTGCCAGAGAAGTCTAGTATATTCCCTGCTTCAAAGAGTTTCTGTTCCATGTAGGTGGTGGTGTAAATTTCTGTATCTACCCATCTCTAAAGAATCAAGCAACAATGCTGTACTTATAGGTAATTAAAAAAGATATTTTAATCCTGAATCTCTGTCCTTTGGAAATTTACTTCATCAGAGCTCCACAGAAATAGCTTCTAATCTGGATCATCATATTAGCTGTATATTGGCTCCAAATATAGAGTGTGTTGACGCGCTTGTATGTGCAGTCTGGGAACCAAATATAAGCTGTGTGTGGGCTGAAAACTTCCATAGACTTTCAGAGGAAAGATGAGCTTGTTCGGAAGCATGTTTCTAATGTGTGCATATATATATATATATATATATATATATATATATATAACTTTAATACTGATAAACTCTCAGCAAAATTCCCAGTCAGGTCAGAGGCTGATGGGCTAACAGGGGTCCCATGGAAGGAAGTGAGGAGCATGTCTGGGAGGCAGTGTGGGATCTGACTCTCCTAATAGTAGCAGTCCTGTCACAGTGATTGATGCTCACACTGATGAGGTTTGCATGCAGAGGATGACCACGCAGCTCTGGTCACTCCTGTTTTTTAAACCAGCTATTCCACTCTGAATGTGCAAGTCCATTAATCCTTGGATTTCAGCAGAGAATTAAATTTTTCTGCCTACACAGTGCTCATCACTGTGTATAGTGATGAGTGGATCCTCTCCACACTTCTAAGGTTGCAGATAAGGCACAGAGGGATTAGATGACTTGCCCAAAGGTGCCCAAGAGATCTGTCACAGAGACAGTGACAGAATCCAGAAACTGGAGTTCAGTGCTAGTTCACAACTGTGGCTAACATTCATAATCCCCCTGTAAATTTGGTTGGACATTGAATACGGTAGCCAGTAACAGGACTGATCCATGTAGGATCAGCTAAAAGCATTCCCAAGGCACAAAGCTTTTGAGTAAGAGCACAGAGCCCTTGCTAATGGATTGGTTTTTATTCTTAAATGTTACAGAATAATGGTGATGGAGAGTCAATCAAAACTGTTCTCAGGTCTCCAGAAAACCGTATCCTTATCAAGCGCATGTTGATAAAGTGTGCTGACATTTCCAATCCGTGCAGACCCATAGAACAGTGCATAGAGTGGGCCGGACGCATCTCTGAAGAGTACTTTGCACAGGTAAGGCAGCTGAAATGGGCTGCTCAAATTCCAGACTTTCATTCCATTTAAATTCTCTTTAAAACAATAAAAGAGAAGGGTGCATCTACTGTCAGAGTCCCACAACATCCAAGGCTGCATCACCTAATGTGAAAACTAACCATGTTTTTACTTTAAATGATGGGATGCTACTCATGCTGATGCAAGAGTTGATGCCTTCAGGCAGATGAAAGTTGGCAACTTCTACAGTGCAATTTCTGAAAAATATAAACTTTCAAGTTGTTCACTTTGGAGATAGGCTTTTTGAGTTTCACCTGTAAATGTATTCCCAACACAAGAGGAAGAGGAAGAGTGCCTCATGTGTACCCGTGTGCTAGCTATGCCTCAAGAATAGGATCATCAGGTCCTAGTGACAGCATGGGAAAGAATCATCAGGTCCTCGTGTTAGCATGGGAACAACACTGACCCTAAGAAATGCTGTAGGACTTTAGTTCACTGCTGAAGAAAGGTTTTAGGAAGATGGGGAAAAGGAGAGGGCAGAGTCATTATTACAGATGGAGATCAAATACTGAGTTGGGACTTGGTACATCAAGGTGGGGAAAGGAGGATAAAGAAGATATTTTGCCATTTCTGAGTTGTACAGATTGTCGTTTAATTTCCTTCAGACATTGAAAATGGTTGAGCATCTTTTAGCTACAAAGCAGTCATAACTTAACCAGTAACACGTGAAGTTACTTAGCGTCAGCTTTGTGTGTAGATGCAGAGGTAAACACATGGCTTTGTGTGAAACACTGGAAGGCAGTAGTAGTCTACTGTTTCACTGAAACCTAGACAATTAGGTGCTTAAGATTAAATTGCTGCCTTTCCAGATTTATTCAGGTACCTCTCTTTATTTATCAGTTGCATGCTCTAGTCGGTGCCAAACAATGTGCTACTAAAAGAAGCCCATTAACAGAATGTGTTTTAGATGAATAATCACAAGAGTGTTTTTTGCAGACTGATGAAGAAAGGAGACAAGGTTTACCTGTTGTGATGCCAGTTTTTGACAGAAATACTTGCAGCATCCCCAAATCCCAATTATCATTCATTGATTACTTCATTATTGATATGTTTGATGCCTGGGATGGTAAGCAAAACTCTGCTGTATTTCCTGACAATAACTATTGTGTGAAACTTTGAAACTACTGGGATAGAAAACTGCTTTCTTATGGCTCTTAAAGGGGGGGAAAGGGAAGATTTCTGCAATTCAAGTAAGCTTAATAATTTCATTATTGCTTAAAAGTATTCTGATACTGCTACAAGCCAGTCTCGTGGTTTCTCTTAATATATTAGATTCAGGCAATGTTTAACTTTCTTAATTTTAAACTTACTTCTCTGTAAAAGAAGAACAGAACATTTTCTCCCTGATAGCACTTTGGGCACAGTCATTTTGTCCATTTTAATATCAGTTATTCTTCAAGACAAATTTCTGCAGTCTGGAAACTGCTCGGGGGAGCAGCTGTTTCCTTCCAAGTGCTGCCTCTGTGGTTAAAAGTGGTCAGAAATCTGACTCTCCTGAATGCCAGATCATGACATGTGACTGAGATTTGAAGAAGTAGAATAATTACAAGCATAATTAGCTATGTCCCTCCTGGAAAACTGGGTCCTTTTGCTAGGACTTGCAATATCAGTATTAAGAAGACTTACAGAACTGTTCTCACTGGCCTAAGTGATACATGAGTGATGAGAGCTATACAGCCAAAACCATTTCAAGCATGGGTATGACAGATTTAAGCTTTCCTACTTAACACAGTTGCCCAGACATTTCAAGTGATAACTTTAGCAGCCAGAATCATGTGACTGTTTCAATTCTGCAAACTAAATGCACTCTGCCCTTTCTTCCCTAGCATTTGCAGATCTGCCAAATTTGATGGAGCATCTGAATAATAACATTAAATACTGGAAAGGACTAGATGCAAGGAATCTGCGGGTCCTTCGACCACCACCAGAATAGCAATTAGACCATGGTGTGTAGTTTACTAACCAGATGTATATTTATTCAAGCTCACTTTTATTCATGTGATTTCAGATTTGTTTTGGTCTCTTCAGTATTACAGTAAGGCTAACCCATGTGCTTGGGGAACTTTCAAATTCAAGAGAACATGAGGTCAGCAGTTGACTTCCACAGACTACGTGTGTGGACTCCAATGAAATAAGCCCACCAAGTGGAATTACACTGGATTGCTGCAGTACTTGTACTGAAGAGGGTTTATTAGTGAACATGTTTTTTGCGATATCTTCATACCAGTATGTGAAGCTGGAAGACCTTGAAGAATCCTCATTAAAAGAACATTCACTAGAAGACTATCTGTTAATAGAGACTCACAGCTTTTATGAGAAAGCTACATGCTTTTTATAAGCACTTAAGACAGTTATGTAGAACAATCAGACATTTAAAATGCAACTGTCTATGAAAGAATTTTTGATCTACGAAAATAGATGTACTGTATTTTTTCACATCACAGAAGGTGCAATCATTCACTTCTGAGCACTACTGAAAGTGAGTTCTCTTTAAGAAATTTAGTAGCAAATGTAAAAAAACACAAGAATTTTTGAGGTTGATCATTAGCATCTATGATTAAAATGTTATGTTTTATTTATTTTGTTAGATGTTCAATATTTTCTATGAATTTATAAATACTTAAAAGCCAAAGCCAACTTTAGATGCATTATAAATTTACATGATTCATACTCATTAATATACATTTAATTGATGTACAGACCTTTTATTTTCATAATGCAAATACAAAATACTATACAATGACACCTTTTTATTGCACTGTAACAATAGATGTGTATGTTTAAATATTGTCTGATTTATGTTAATTAAAGTAAGTTTTATTGAAAAGGTCTCATTTGAGAATTGTAGAATAAACAGGAGATGTATCGTGTCTGAGCACCAGAACTGCAGTAGTTCTCCCACAGACCAGTGAAAACAACCTGCTCTTCCCTTGGCTACAAAAATAATATGTTGGAACTTCTTGTTTTCTCCTGTGAAATTTTAAGACTGAATTCCCTGTCAAAATCTGCCTTATTTTATATAGTATTTCTACCAAGCATTCTACAGCATATGTGAAGAGGTAATACTAAACATCTAATGAATTTCAACAATTTCTAGCCTATGTATATTCCTCTGCCCTGAAAGAAGCAGAACGTAAAACCACCAACAAAACCCTTTAACTCAAGAAGTTTGTAAGGCTGCGTACCTTCACAATTTGAATGAAACCTTCATAGCAAACACCAGAATATAATAAAATGTATATTTTAAGAAGTGTCAAAGCCATTTCATTTGAAATGTATTTTTACTTTGCAGTTTGCAGACTAATGGATATACGGAATTCCTTTAAAAATAAGATACTTGCTGTCTGGGACAGGAATATTTGAGGGGTTTGAACTGGCATAAGGGTGATGAAAGGTGGTATATGATGGGCAAGCCCCTGTTTGTGGCCTGCCCTTGGCAAGCCCATCAAACCCCTGTGTACTATTGGACAAGTCTCTTCACAGCTAAAAGCAGTGCCATGCTGAAGGACTAGAAGCGTATCCTGCCGACCTTTCCTGTAAGCAGAAGAGCACTGGAAGAATGGCTGGCTGTTGTCAGTGCAGAGTCAATTGACTTCAGAGACATTTTGAACCATTTCTGAAGAAGCACAAGCAGGGGAGAGGTGGATGATGGAGCAGTTCAGAGACTGCAGCAGTAGGAGCCTTAAAGCAGGTAAGTAAGGAAGAGGTAACCTCTCCATCTGCTACCTTTTTCTGTGTTTCTGCTTCATCTCCAAGCTGATGGGACTCTTGGGCCACCACCATCTGTAGCTCACTACTGTTCATGTGTATGTTATCCCTTTCTGCCAGTGCTGCCCTTACCCTGCTTGTGTGCAATCCCTTCCCACATAAAATTTGGGTTACATGCTGCTGGGGCAGGATTTCCCTTAATTTCCTTTAGTTCATTGAAGAATGTATATTGCCTAAGCCTGTGGGGCTCAGATCCTGCCTAGGAATGCTCAGACCCTGACACTGTCTCATGGACATAGTTGGACAAGAGGGCATGGGGTCCTTGTCAATCTTCCAGGGGTTCTACAATTGGTACTGAAGGATGAGACATATTTTCATTGAAGGCTGAAAAAAAGGATACCCTATTTTCAAAGGGAACATGCAAGGAGAGAGAGTTGTTTTCCACATACATTGTTTTCCTGGCAATATTATGTTGTCTTTCCCTGTACATGCACCTACTGTAGTCAGCTTTAATTTGCCACCTGGTGTTAATGTCTTCTATTGCATGCAGGTTCCTGTGCCTAGTTCAAGGAAAAGCTATACTGGCTGCATTAGAAGGAAGCTGCATCACACCATCAGTATCTCCTCCACTGCTGCAGTGAGGGTAGGAAAGTTGACAGCATATGGGCCCAGAAATGTTTGCAGGAAGGAGGTAAAAAACATAGAATCACAGAATTGTTTAGCTTGGAAAAGATCTTTAAGATCATTTTGTTAACCTAGTACTGCCAAGTCTACCATTAAACCATCTCCCCACGTGCCACATCTACACATCCTTTAAATACCTCCAGGGATGGTGACACTACCACTTCCCTGGGCAGCCTGTTCCAATGTTTGACAACCCTTTTGGTGAAGAAATTTTTCTTAATATCCAGTCTAAACCTTCCCTGGAACAACTTGAGACCATTTCCTCTTCTCCTGTTGCTTGTTACTTGGAAGAAGAGACCAACACCCACCTCACTACAACTTCCTTTCAGGTAGTTGTAGAGAGAGAAAAGGTCTCCCTTGCACCTCCAGGCTAAACAACTCCAGTTCCCTGAACATGCTCCAGCACCTCAATGTCTCTTTTGTAGTGAGGGCCTCAGAACTGAACACAGTATTTGAGGCGCAGCCTTACGAGCGCTGAGTCACTTCCCTGGTCCTGCTTTCCACACTATGTCTGATACAAGCCAGAATGCTGTTGACCTTCTTGGCTGTCTGGGCACACTGACAGCTCATTCAGATGGTTGTTGACAAACACCCCCGGGACCTTTTACGCTGAGCAGCTTTCCAGCCACTCTTCCCAAGCCTGTAGCATTGCATGGGGTTATTGTCACACAAGTGCAGGACTAAGCCTTAAAACTGGCCTCACCTAATCGACCCTGTCTGTCCAGACACCTCTGTGGAGCATTCCTACCCTCAAGTGAATCAACACTCCCACACAACTTGGTGCACCCACTTACTGAGGGTGCACTCGATCCTCTTGTCCAAATCATTTGTAAACAAATTAAAGAGAACTGGCCAGAAAAAGTACTTCTTTATAAGCATAGTTAACATTTTGAGTTACATTAATGCATGGTAATAAAGTGCCTGATGCATCATCATTGAAAAGATGTGATCAGTGTGATTAATTCCCAGAAATTCACAATGCAGCTTTAATGCTATCACTTGGAGTGTAGAGCTGTGCAAATCAACCCTCTGTATCAGCCAGATTTATGTCCATATTGGTGTACCATAATTTCACTTAACATAAAACATGGATTTGCAGCTATTGAATGCAGCTCCATTCATTCTGTTGCCCATCTAAATTTCACTGTTGCCAGGGCCAGATTGCAATTAAACTCTAGAACTACACACCTGATCCTCACCTAAGATCTCATCCCACTGAGCTTCTCTCTACAAGCTACATTTCTTAAACGGTATGTGCAGTTCAGTGGTGCCTGAGCAGGTTCAGTGGGAATGATTCCAGGCTGCCACCCATGCAGCAGGAAGGGCCTTGCTGTGGAAGAGTAATAGCTCTAATGTGATACACATTGCTCCAGCATCCAGATGTTTTTCAATCCCATTGCAAATTCTTCAGGTATTCCAGATCCCTTTCTTTTCTTCTCCAAGATTACACAGTAGCATCACATGCTCTGTGCTCTGAACCCTTTACAGTTTAGTATCAGTTCCCATGCTCTTTGAAATGTACACTCAGTGGCGGAACTCTGCTTAGGACAGAAACCATGGCTTCTTCACCATGCAAGGGAGAAAGATGAAATAAACTGAAAGAGTATAACTGAAGCTATTCCAAATTTCAGACAGGCTGACAGTCTTACACAGTGTAATGCTTTTCGTTTATTCTTGTTCTAACACTAATACAAGAGTAAATTCCAGCGTAGATGTGATTAAGGGAGGTCCTTTATGCAGCTCTTGGGTTTTAATGTTAAAGCTTTGGGTTTTAGAACTGAAGATTCAGCAACTCAGCATTAAATGATCCATTCAGAATGACTGACTATTTTCCATGCTGCGTATTTTCAGTCAGGTAATACTGCTGATAAACCTGGGTATCACTTCAGTTGCTTCCAGGCAAGTTTGAACTATTATAATTTGGTAGAAAAGAAGTTGGTTCCTCAGCAAATTGCCCTGGATTAATATCTTGGTCCCTTCAAGGGACAGGTATAAAATTCCGAGTAATAATTGCTTATTCTTACAAAAGGAGAATCCATCAGTTGTGCACAGCTACCTTGTCACGGGTCTGAAGATGGCTTTCATACTATGATTTTCCCTGTGGCTATACACAAAAATCACTTGGAATGAATGCCTTGGTTTTCATTGCAGTGCTTTTTGCTGTGGCTGCCTCTGCTTGTCTCAGTAGAGCCATCATTGATATGACACTTAAGAAAATGTGTCATGAACATGAAGTAATTGAAGCAATGACAAAGCCATTCTTTAGGCAGAAGAAAGGATAATAAATATCCACTAATCTCTTACAAGATGCTCAGAAACAGTACAGGGAACCTGTAGTCAGTTGTGCCCTTCTGTGAGACCAGAAGTGTTTGAGTCCTAACTCTGAGCAGAGCACTTTGAAATGAAGCCTCAGAGCTATTCACAAGCTTCAAAACAAATAATCTCTCTGTTGATGTGTGACATCATGCCTCCCAGGTACAGTGGTCCCAGGTGTGCTCATTAAATGACAGCGGAATGGATTGTAATTTCATCCCAAAGTCATGTTTGGATGCAGAAAACAAGCTTTTAAATTACTGCCATGTATGTCCCTGTGCAGCCTGTGCTTCTGATTCAGAACAAGGGGATGTCCAGGTGCTTCAGCTGTTTTTTATTCTGCTGAAACTATGGCTCTGTGGGCAAAGGACATCTGCATTGTAACTCCACTGAATGTTTTCTCTCTGTGCCTGCTTTGAATGTTACTAGGGCAAAGTGTCTCAGGTTTTCAGTGGTTTTCCCCTTGTTTAACATCTTTAAGATCTCTCCCACACTTCCCACACAACCCTCAGTGAACACAGCTTTGCAAATCCTGTGAAGCAATGTGTTAGCATCCTCTTTAACAGCAAGACAACTGAGTTGGAAAAGGACAAGAGTACCAAGAGCCACTAAGCAAAATGGTTTTGAGGCTTCAAAACATCTTGGAAGTCCTGAACATTCAACCCTTGCCTGATAAGTCTTTCTCAGGCCAGAAAAGAGCCTTCTGGTCATTTGATGGTCCACTTTTTCCCTCTCAGCTCCACTATCTTCCATTTTCCTTCTGATCCAATTTGCTGGGAGTCCTTCCCTTAACTTCCACTGGTTGCAGAGCTCACTCAAAACACACAGCCATAATGCTGGGACTAAATCCTGCCTTTCAGCTGACTTTTGCTGCTTACAACAACTTCTATCAGAAGAAAATCTTTTTCTGATTCAAGTTAAAGCCTTCTTACACTGGTATCCACAGGCAGAAGGATACAAACATAAGTTAACTAAACCAGCTTATGAGTGCTGCATTGCTACTGCATACAGTATGACTGCGTACGCATGGTCTTTCGTATTGTACTCCCACAAGCAAATCGAAGTTCAGGAGTATTTGCAGGCACAGCTGCCTTAGAGGTTATGTTAACAAATACAAGCAGCTGTGGACACTTGACATCTGAATCTCTTTCCTTGGCTTGCTTGCTCCCCCCCTCGAGTGGCAAGAGCCATTGCTAGAGCTAAAAGTAATCTTAGTTCAGCCCATGGTAATTAACAGAAGTTACTTCGTCTTTTAATCACATATGATTCTCTTGAGGTAGTGAACTAGCACAGCAAGGCACACAGTTTTAGAGAAGTGAAAAGGTGACTGCCTGGTTTTCAAAAGAAAGGAGGAATTTAGACAGTATGTGATTATTCAAGTCGGAAGTTGGTCCTGTCCATCCTTAATATTCCAAAGCAGTATTTGATGTAAATCCTTCCCCAGGGTTCATTACGTTAGCTCTTAGCTCAACCTGAGCGTGCTGAGTGCCAAGTGCAGCATGCAGAATGTTCTATAACCAAGTAGAATGATGTCAGGCTGGTGATTCTGCAGCTCCCTGCTTCCCTGGGAGGAGGTATGGCTCTATCTTCAGCCTAAAGATGAATATGTTTGATGAGACTCCCTTGGTATTTGCAGTGTGGAAGGTGTGAGAAATTCTGCTTTGCACCTCCAGCAGAACTGTCCCTCCTTGCCTAAAAAAAAATAAAAAACACAGTAAATGTGACTTTGCTTGTAATATTTTTCTTTACAGATGAAATTTTTACCTTGCAGGTCCCTACGTGCTTTACAAGAAGAACTACAGAGCCCTTTCGCAGGTGGGTAAAACAAGTTGCAGGGAAACACAGTGGCCTGTTAGCATCCACCCCATGGCAAACCCTGGCCTAGTCCTGGGGCCTCCCAGGCTGCTGCTGAGGGCTCCAGGTTGAACTGTGCTGACTTTTAAAAGAAGTGGAAAGAGAAATTAGGAAGCAGGTGCTTTCCTAACAGTTTGACGCTGCTGCATTACAGAGATCCTGTCACAGCTCCCGAGAAGCCAGAAATGCATCCTCCCTCCCCACTTTGTCCTGACCCGCAGGAGTGCTGAATGCCATCGGTGTGTGTGCACGGAGTCCCAGCGCCTGTCCTCAGCATTGGATGGTGACAACTATTTCAGATGCTGCTTATCGTAAGTAAGACAGACTGCAATGATAGAGCATGAATGTAAGTGCTAAGAAGCAGGCAAGATGCCCAGCCGCCCCACCGAGACTGGGCTGGGAGCAGCATGCATAACATCAGGCACTGCTTTTGGGGATAGTGAGGGAGAAAGACTCCAACTGCATAAACAGTTTCCAGGACATCGGGAGTGCACAATGCTCCTCACCATACAATCAAACCCTAGAAGTGAGCAGCCTTGCCTCGCCCCTGCAAATTCATGCTGCCAGACACAGTGCAAATACGCTGTCCCCAGTTATGGCAAATCTCTGACAAGGCAAGGTCAGAAAGCAGAAAGTTTTAGCTGCTGTGTCATGCCAGAAACAGAAAAAAGAAAGAAATCAAAAGCTTTATCCTAAAATAAGCTGTTTTAAATAAACAAGTGTTCCTTGAACCACATCGGAGTACATACCTAACAGTATTTGTTAACTAAATACCAGTGGCTTGTTTAAGTCTGGTGCAGTATGTACCAGCAAAGTGGTATTTGTATAGTTTCTGTTGTAACAAGAGTCAACAGTGTTTCTATAAAGTCGTCTGAAAAAATGGGACTTTTGGGTTGTTTTTCGCAGTTGGCATCCCCCAGAGAAACATCTGCCCAGCAGCAGCCCCACCTCAGGACTTTCAAATAGAAAACCTTCCCAACGCATTGATTTGGGTGAGGTTAAACTTTGCTTTCATTGGCTTAGTTCAAGTTACATCTGCCTCTTGGGTGTTATTTTTTTACCCGTGATCCACCCACCTCTGAGATCATTTTGGCTTTCTGAAGGAAGTCTGCCCTGAAACTGGTTGCAAATACATGGTTAGATTATTAGAGCCTGTACCTGAAATGCCACAGTGCTGTGGCTGAGCCAAGTTCAGGCTTAATTCCCACCTCTTAAGATCAGTTGCTCCCTGAGCTTAGATGTCCTTCCATTTGATATTAGTGCTGTAAGCACAGAGCCCCTTGCTCAGGCCTGCTCATCAGAGCTTCCCACCCAAGCTGACCCAGTGATCAAGATATACTAGCAGAAAGCCACTGAGAGACCAAGAAGGCACCACAAAGCCCAAAAGCCAATGATTGCTTTTCCATGTGCAGCAAAAGGAAAAGGAATATCCATTTCTAATTTACACAGATCTTGGTATATGTATTTGTATTTTGGTCTGCCTGTCCTTTGACCTTTCAGCTTATTTAACTCTTTCAAGAGCTAGATGCTAACTCAGGTGTTAATGCACAGACAGAGAAAGGCAAAGCAAGACAACAGGTTGTAACAGTGATGCTGAATTGGAAGTTCTTCACCAGGAACAAAGGTTTTCCTTTAGGTCTGACAGGCTGTGAAGAAGTTGGACTTCTTCTTAACTGTCCTTTCCTGTATGTCAATACAAGTGATCTCTTTGGGCATGCTCAGAAATTTGGGGCTTAATAAATAATCACTGTAGAAAATGCGCTTCTACATATGGGAAGCAACATGACTTTTTCTCATGGCTTTTGTGTGGTGTTGGGAGAGAAAGAAAGGTCATGATCTGTGGGATCCATGGGGGAAAACTGTCATTCATAAATCAGGCTTGAGCTATCCCAAAGTCAGGCCACTGAAGTCACAGTGAGGTTGTGCAGGCAAAAATGACAGCTAGGCTTTGATCTTACACCATGGCATCACAGGTCAATACTATGACTTCTTTCCCTTCTTTAAAGCTTTCATGTCAGTGGAATCAAAGCCCCCTACCTCCCCTTCCTGAACTGCTTCGAGTTAGTAATAGCCTGAACAGTAGTTAGCCCAGATTTGAAAGAGGCTTTGATAAGATACTGCTCTTTGATAAGCCATTTCAAGGGTAGGAGGCAAAGTGTTTACTCTGTTTGGAAGAGGAGTCTGGTGAGCAGTTTGCTCCTCTTCTTCTGAGGCCAAGCTGAGCTTTGTTATCTCGGGCACACAGAGCCCGCAGGGGTGTTTAATGACTCCTGCTCTTCACCTCTGGCTATTTCTTTGCCTTATGCAAGAATAAAAACATAGGAAGGAAGCCCAGCCGCCTGTTCCTATCTGTGACAGCGCCTCTGTGCTCAGCAACCATCCACTTCCCAGCTCTCCCTTCCAGGGCTGTTTTTCCTACCTTTGACTGTCCTGGGAGGCCTTGAGGAATGAGGAGGAGTGTGGTGAAACCCAGGAGTGCAGCTGCTCCAAGGGAGGGAATATCTGAGCCCTCATAACCATAAACTGCAGCAGAAAGGGGCAAACGTGCAAATAAGGCTTGGGGTTGGGCTGGCCAGCCTGACTGGTGGTGTGAAATCGTTTCACCTCTAACATCCGAAATTATTTATTCTGAGGATACTGAAGCTCTCCCAAGGCCTAGCCGTATACTAAAGGTACCAGCTGCTTTCCTGGAGGCAGGAAAAGCCACACCACAGGAGTAAAGGCAAGCAGGGCTGCTATTGACTCTTGATACAACAAAGCTTTTCAAACTCAAGATTATAAATGGCGAACCTATTGTATGTTCATTTCATGAAGTCTTTATTGCATAGGCTGTGAAATATATCCAATATATCTGACTTTACCTGCACAGGCACAATAAATAGGTTTATTCCAGCATCCTAGATGAAGTTTTCACGTCAGCATGGGCATAGGACAGGGCAGGAGGCGCTGGGGGGGCCCTGGGCCATTTCCTGACCACGTTTTCCAACACTTTAGATGCAAATAGGGAATTTTTAAAGATTGAGAGAAAAAGTGTGTGATTCCAACTGGCTGCAATCAGCTCTAAGTAGAGGGATCTACAGGCTACTTTTGGCCCAGTCTGGGTGATGGGTCTCCACGCAGGTGGTTTTGGGAGCTACGGACCCCAGGGACTGAGCTAACTTGCAACTTTTTTGTGGCCCCATTCCTACTTCGAGCTGGTAGCACCCATTCAGCCAAGCCAGAGCTGTGCTCAGGGTAGAGCCCAGACAGACGTGGCTCACCAGACTTAATATGAGGATGTTATTCTCATACTTAAATCCACAGGATCAAGCACTTGTTATTGGAAGGAAGCAGGCAAGATATGCACATGCTGCACGTGATGGTGGCGTTTGGGAGAGGGCTGCGAGATGCAACAATGAGCTATGGACTGATTCAGAGAAAACTCCAGGCACAAATGAAGTCTGAAGTTGACAAGCAGGTATTCTTTATTGCTGTGCCAGGAGACACAGGGGTGCTGTCCCTGCATTGTTATACAAACCCTCCTTACATAGCCATTGGGCATACATACATATTCATGAGGCTATGTATGGATTGCATCATTTTCCAGAAAGTTCCCCGCATGCCTACAAAAATGTGGTGGTCTCTGAGGGTCGTTTACTTCTTCCAACACTCTTCATCACTGCTGTCAGCTTCTGAAGCATGGCAGTAGATGCTTCTACCAGCTTAACTGGCTCGTTAACACCACAGACATAACAATCATCCTGTCCTACTTACCAGTCAGTTTAACTGCAGCCCATCCTGGACCCCTGCCATTCCAGATACTCCTTATCCTTACATCCTGTTCTTCTAGCCTGTTTTTCTTACACTCATTTTGGACTAAGGTCATAAAGGCCTAAAACTACACCGGTTTATCTTACACAAGAATTCTCAGTATGTTCTCTGGCTGTACTCTATTTTTTTTCTGTGAATCATGCATCTCGGTAATTTTCCATTGCTACTGTTACAAAGCCATCAAACTTAACATTACTTAAAACTGATTCTAAAGGGTCATATACTTCATTCTGTGATTTTGTGCCCTCCTTGTCTCAGAAGATGTCCCTCTTCTGTTACCAGCCCTGGTGCTGCTCTTCACTAGGTGGTGAATAGTACCTGAGCCAATTGAAAACTTGGGGTGTGACTTGTGTTTTTCTTGGTTAAAACTTTCCAAATGTATTAGTATTCTAGATGCACAAAAGGAATTTACAGTCTCAGCCTTTGTCTTGCTCTTGTCTAAAGCTAAGAGACACAGTTACTCGGACAACCTTGAAGCAAACTCCAGGAATTTCACCCTTCTGACTGGACCAGAACTCAGTGATTTCCTTGGTGAAGTTTAGGTGGCCATTACTGTGAATAAGGACTGCTTTTTCTTTGTTTGCTTTTTTGTTTATGTTTTGCTAAGTGCCACCAAGGGGACAGTTTTCTGCTCCCCTTTTATGTCGGATCTGATACTTTTCCCCATATGGTGAGTTGGTTCAGGTCTTTGATCTGCCAGGAAACTGTCCTCCTCACCACAGGCTTTGTTTCCCCTGCCAGAGGCATTCCCTTTGCTGT
Source organism: Psilopsiagon aymara (assembly GCA_024733675.1). NCBI lineage: Eukaryota > Metazoa > Chordata > Aves > Psittaciformes > Psittacidae > Psilopsiagon > Psilopsiagon aymara. Next base: position 40,886 of record JANRGW010006192.1, read on the forward strand.
GAGGTGAGCTGTGGTTACCTCTAGCACAACACAAGTGCTGGTGTCCGAGTGGGGTGCGAGGGAGCAGAGCCGCTTGGTTAGTTAAGCTGCGCTCAGACCTCCCAGACAGCTTCTGCAGCTGAAAATGGACCTGGTGGATTGCAAGTGGCCAACAGCCAGTGCTGCCTTTCCTGCCCACATCCTCCTGCCCCTGTGCCAGAATCATGGGACTGAGTGATGAGCTGCTTCAGGTGGAAATTAACTGATTGTGTCTACTGTAAATTCCTACTATCATTAGACTTTAGCTTTGGGATAAATCAGAGGGGCTTTCACAGTTGTTTTGTGACAGAGCTGCTCTTTTTAACTGGTGCCTCAGGATGGTTTGTTCTGAACAGTTTCTTGGCAGCTGTAAAAGCTGCAGAATATTTTTTAAAACTTGCTTGTCAGAAGGTAACTGCCTGGGAGAAGTACAAGATTAGTCACGCTACTGGCTGTGTTCACAGCCAGTCTATCCAAAGCACTGTGGAGCTGCCGTAACTAATTCCAGCCTCTTGCTCATAAGAGCCTGTAGCAATATTGTGCTGGGGTCCTGCAACAGGCTCTCTGAGGAGGAGTTTTCTTACATAACCTTTTCCTCTTCAGTTACATCTCTGACAAGCCTGGAGAGCTAAAAGCTTCAGGTTAACTGATCATGAACCTGCGCCAGTGACCTTTGGTTGCCCCTTCTTCAGGACTAATTAAAAAAAAACAAATAGCAAAACACCAACCAAACGTAAAATTTCACACAAGTACTTGCTTTGCTGGCCAGCTTTTTCACAATACATTATTCTTCTAAGCTATTCCTTGAGATAAACGTTTTCCATTGGCCTCCTGTTGCAGCCTCCTCATAAAGGTTTTAAGCTGTACAAAGATTTCAGCCATGAGCTAACTAGCTTGCTGATCACCTAGCAATGGGGACTAGAATTCAACAGTTTAAACAGTAGTTACTTCAGCATAGCTAGGCATTTGGATGGCCTCCAAACTGGAAACAAACTACATTTCTTCAGTTCCTGTTATTTTCTCTCATTTGCCAAGCCACAGCTACCTGTGTCTACAGTGTTCCTTCTGACACTTTAGATTTAGCGCTCAATTTTGTTTCATTTTTTTACAGCCGTGTTAGGAATTAGTCAGCACTGCACACTGGGACAATGTGTTTTCCTCCAGTAATCCCAGGGGGAATAAAGGTGCGTTAGACTGCTGCTAGATATAGTTTTGTGTATAGCCATTTTAATAGGTATTCAACTGCTAATTTGTATGTTATTTGAGGTTAATATATCATTACATGTGTCACATGTGATGTGGTGTGACTTTGAAGTGGCTGGTGCCCTTTTTACGTTACTTTTGTGAGGGAATTACTAATGTAGGCAAATTATTTTGTGCTTGACTAATGTTATGGACTGCCATATATTTTTGCTCAACCAACTGTCACTTTGCCTGTAAATTGCAGTATATAAGCTTCAGTATTTTCGTTGAACCAAGTGTCAATTTAAATATTGTTAGCCTAGGGACAAGGAGTGCTTTTTTACTTGACTAGCTGTTTGCTGGGTTTT